>ML826447.1:0-36752 GCA_009831015.1 Picea engelmannii | reverse complement strand
TTGGTATATGAAAACACATATATGAGATACATCTCTTGGTGATGTTGGTACTTTTTTGAGGTACACCATTGATGGTACTTGCTTGATATATCTTATGGTGCATGGTGTATGGCATGATTGAGTGATATGGTATATGGTTGAGATACATTATTGGTACATTTTATGGTATAGATGTTGATGTACATTATTGATGTACATGGTTGATGGTTGAGGCATATGATACAAGTTATCATGCATGGTTGATGCACGATTTGGTATAGGTTATGGTGCATGGTTGATGCATGTTTGGTGTAGGTGTTAGTGCATGGTTGATGCACTTGTTGTGGTACACAATTGATTCTTGGTATGGTATAGGTTGATGGTTTGGACACATATCTTGTGATGATATGTTGGTGATATTGGTACATGCTTGGTAGAGGCATGTGTTGGTGATGTTGGACATCTAGTTGAGAGGTGTCCTTGGTATATGATCCATCTTAGAGGATCTTGTTGAGTATCAGTAATAGTGATAGTTTGGAGAGTGACATGTTGATGTGACGGGTTGGACACAGTGACTTGTTGATAGGTTACATGTTGATGTGACAGTGGCATTGATTATGGTAGTGACGATCTGAAATCGATTCTTACCACCTTGAATTATATTTTAACAAGATCTTTTCTAACAATGCATGTGAATTATATGAGTGGTAAAAAAAAATAAAGAATGAAGAGAAATTGCAGAAAACACAAAGAGACAAACCATAAATAGATTGAACACCATAAATTGATAATGAAGTTTGGAAAATCTACCTACGCCTCCGTGCCTTTAGCTACAGTGTGGGAGGCTTATTTATTATTCCTCAATGCTCAAAAATTTTCTTCGAAATTACATCACTCATTTATCTAATTGAATCATATGTACTCTTCTCTGTCTCAGGAACCCGGTGCAACATACAACACTCAAAAATTTGGATTAGAACTCCTGGAATAAGCCTCACAAGCTCAACTACTCTTCTGGCTTCACTGCCTAAGATGGCTTTAGCCTTCACAAATTATCCTTGAATTTGCTGCCAAAATGCCTTATGATCTACTATTCAATACCTCCTCAAATAGAATCAAACAAGCCTCACTGAGATCCCCTCTCAAATGGACTCAAATAATCCACTTACACAATGAGGATAGGCCAACAAGCCTTTCTTCTGAAAACTCCCTCTCCTCACTCTTGCTTCAGAGTCACTTGTGACTTGTTTCAAAAATACATAATGCTTGGTTTATATATTATTGGGGTTGGGGTTCACATCCCAACTTCCTCCCAAGATCTAGCCTCAAATTGGGCTCCAGATCCCCCCAAAATGGGAAAAATCCACCCAAATTAGGCTAAAAATCATTAAAAAATCCTTATTTTAATGTAAAAACCCCACAAATGGAAAAATATTCGGTCATTCCCCTTTTCATCGGGCCCTTCCCCGGGTCCTCTGCTCTTGTTTGCATAGAAGGTACCCTGGTCAACAGGTAGCCCCCACCGACTAGGGGCTTATCCACAAAAACTCGCACAACACCACAATAAAACCAACGTTTGTTGTAGGGTCAGGTTATGAACCACCTTGTAGCTCAGACGGTTGACGCATGGATGTTAATTTGTTACCTAGCCAGGAGGTCCAGATTTCGATCCGCCAAAAGTGAAAACAAATTTTTGAATTGGCCCTCATTGGCCTTATTCAGGGTGCCACGTGGTGCCTTGTGATTGGGCCATGTGTAACACTCTAACTGGCTTGTACAGCCTAGTCAGCTGCACAGTCATCGATCCAGTCAGCAACACGTCAACCACATGTAACCTTGTCGTACTTCCACCTCAACTGCTCAATCATCTTCCGTATTGCCATGTGTTGAGCTTCCATTGATGCCATGTCATCATACAAATTTCCATGTCAACTTTCGTACAGTGTCATGTGTCAACTTTTTACTGGTCTAACTCGACCCTCAAAATGCCAAATTCCCCTGCCACATGGCATGTCGTGGTTCTTCCATGTGTCATGATGATGTCAGCTGCCATGCCACGCTGACGTACTACTAATGTCAGCAGTATGAACTATTGACTTTGTCTTTGAATTTTTTTCTTGTTTGACCTAAACTTCAGATCGTGATATATTTCGCATACAGAGTCCATTTTCAAAAAAGAACATACTATCGAAATTGACACGACGAGCACTACGTGATGGTTTTAGTTTCATCTGAATCAGAGAACTTTGAATTTTTGGCCTTTTTGGATCCAATTGGATCACACCTCCCCACTAGGACCTTCTGGTCCTCCAAAAGGTTATTACATCAATTGACTACATCATTACATCAATCGACTAAAATAAACAATAAATATTCTAGACTCAACAAAACATTAACTAGACTCAGTAAGTGATTGCATAGATCAAATCACTTTTATTTCATCAAGTAGACTAGACATTGAATTGATGAAATATCTACATATGTGGCATAAAATATGACCAGTTCCAAGAAGATGACCCATCTCCTTCCGATGAAGTTTCGCGGTCGTTCTTCTGCTCTGGCACTTCAGGATTTTTGGAGCGTGTCAAATCTAGATGCAGCTTCCAACAACTATCTTCACATGAATGTGCATTCCTTTGACAATGTGAGCAATAATTTCATGCTGGGATGAATTTAATGAGGCCTTTCCTGGACTGAGTTGAATCCTCATTGGATTTTCCTGACTGTTGTCTTGGTTGTGCTGAATTTGCATGTATATTCTTCTTGAATTGTAGTGTTGCATCATCATGTCTTGGCATACTCCTTGTCACCATGATCTTCTTTATGTATACCTTTTCTTCCAGCATACTGCAACACAATGGTTATGATTGCTACAATATGTACATGGAATTATTCTTTTTATAATTTCCATGACCCTAGCATGTTCTTCATTAAAGGTAGGTGAAGGAGATTTATACCTTTCAACCATTTTACCTTTCTTTTGTGACTCATTGTTTGCGTCATTGTTGGCTTGAGCTTCTTGTTTTCCTTTACGAGTTTGAATCCATGTTGGTTTTAGTTCTGGATGTCGATCCAAACAATGGTCAACTTCATGTTTGAACTTCTGACAATGTGTACAATAAACCACTGGATTGTTGTCATCAATAGACTCTTCTGCGTATCCCAATCCTTCATGGAGTGGTCATTCTTGCACATCGATAGGCTTAGATTTTCCTTGGCCATGCTTTCCAATACCTTGTCCTTTCATGTAGCCGAACTTGGATAGCATATTCATACCAATTCCTTTGGTATGCTTTTCAAAAGTGGCAATATCTTGATCGCCTAACTCCAGTTCCTAATTAGATATAGGAGAAGCTAGAGTATTCTGAGTACTTCCGCTGGTGAGGAAAATATGCCTATGGATTCTCCTACTGACTTCTCCTCAACTGGAGTAGAGGGAGTATATGAATCCTCCTCATATGATTTCCCACAGAATGGATAAATTTCATCATCCTTGAAAGGACTCATACTCCTAATAGAAGGACTTCTTCCAACTGGTATTTCTTCGATTTCTAACACCAATGTTCCCATCCTTTCCCTGTCTTCTTTGAGGATTTGTACCAATCTTCTTAGCTCAAAATTTTCTCTTTGAATTTGTTGATTGATGTCCTCAAGTTCCTTTATTCTATCTCTCTTCAATATTTTCCCCATGCTTATTCACAATTCTTGCAATATAGTCAGTCTACCCTGATACCACTTGATCTGAAATCGGTGCTTACCACCTTGACTTCGATTTTAACAATATCTTTCCTGAAAATGCATGTGAAATATAGGAGCGGTAAAAAAATTTAAAGAATGAAGAGAACTTGCAGAAAATATGAAGAGACAAACCATAAACATATTGAACACCAGAAATTGATAACGGAGTTCATAAAATCTGCCTACATCTTTGGGCCTTTAGCTGCAGTGTGGAAGGCTTCTTTATTATTCCTCAATGCTCGAAAATTTTCTTTGAAATTACATTACTCAGTTCTCTTACTGAATCAACTATAATATTCTTTGTCTCAGGAACCTGATGCAACAGATGGCACTCAAAAAGGTGGAGTATAACTCCCGGAATAAACCTCACAAGCTCAACTACTCTTCTAGCTTTGCTGCCTAAGATGGCTTTAGCCTTCACAAATTCTCCTTGAATTTTCTGCCAAATTGCCTTCTAATATGTTTTTCAAGACCTCCTTGAAGAGAATAAAACAAGCCTCACTGATATCCCCTCTCAAATGGGCTCAAACAATCCACTTACACAATGAGGATAGGCCAACAAGTCTTTCTTCTGAAAACTCCCTCTCCTGACTCTTTCTTCAAGAGTCACTTGTGACTTGTTTCAAAAATACATAATGATTTTTTATATAGTATTGGGGTTGGTGTTCACATCCCAACTTCCTCCCAGGATTTGGCCTCAAATTGAGCTCCAGATCCCCCAAAAATGGGCATAATCCACCCAAATCAGGCTAAAAATCATTTTTCTAATGTAAACAACCCACAAATGGTAAAATATTGGTTTGCGCCCCTTTTCTTTGGGCCATTGGTCAAATGGAAATACATGTGGCCACGCACTAGGTACCTTGTCCTTTGCCTCAAGTCCTCTTCTCCTCGTCGCATGGAAGGTACCCTGGTAGACGGGTAGCCCCCGTCGACCGAGGGCTTATCCTCAAAAACTCGCACAACACAAAAACAAAACCAATGTTTGTTGTATGGTGGTTAAGAACCACCTTGTATCTCGAACTGTTGGTGCGTGGATGTTAATTCGTTACCTAGCTAGGAGGTCTGGAGTTCAATCCGCTCGAAGTGAAAACAAATTTTTGACTTGGCCTTCATTGGCCTTATCCGGGGTGCCACGTGGTGCCTTTGATTGGGCCATGTGTCACGCTATGACTGGCTCATACAGCCCATTCAACTGCACAGTCATCGATCCAGTCAGCAACACGTCAGTCACACGTCACCTTACCATACTTCCAGCTCAGTTGCTCGGTCAACTTCCATACTACCATGTGTTGAGCTTCCATTGGTGCCACATCATCATATTGATTTCCATGTCATCTTCCGTATAGTGCCACTTGTCAAATTTTTACTGGTCCAACTTGCCCCTGAAAAGCCAAATTCACCTGCCACGTGGCACGTCCTGATGCTACCACATGTCATGCCAACATAAACATGACATCATGTTGACATCATCTTCCACGTCACGATGATGTACTGTTGACGTCAGCAGTACAGACTGTTGACTTTGTCTTTTACTTTTTTGCATGTTTGACCTGAACTTCAAATCGTGATATATTTCGCATACAGAGTCCATTTTCGAAAAATAATATATTGTCGAAATCAGAACAACGATCACTACACGATGGGGTTGGTTTCATCCAAATCCAAGAACTTTGAATTTTTTTCCTTTTTGGATCCATTTGGATCAAGTGACAATTGGTCTACACTTATATTTCAGAGTGGCAAGATGGGGTAAGGAAAGGGGGTTGTATCCTCCTTTCAGTTGGTATCGGAGAACTCAAGGAGTTGGAGCTTCCTTCAAGTTGGAGCCTGAGAATCAGAGGGTTGTAGCCTCCTTCTAGTTCGATCTAGAGAATCATGGATTTGGAGCTTCCTTCAGGTTGGAGCCTAAGAATCAAGGGATTATAGCCTCCTTCTGGTTGGAGCCAGAGAATTCAGGGAGTTTTAGCTTCCTTTAGGTTGGAGCCTATAAATAGGGGGCCGTAGCCTCCTTCCAGTTGCAACTAGAGAATTGAGAAGTTGGTGCTTCCAATGAATGTATTATTTGATATATAAGAAATAATTTGGTGGTTTTCTCTCATTTAGGTTTCCACGTAAATTCTGGTGTACTGTGTATTTGATGTGATGCTCTTATGTTTATATTTTCATGATATACTGATGATAAAGTTCACACACACACATATATATATAGTGGTTAAAAAGTGGTAAAAGTGCTCATATTGATTCACCCCCCACCCACCCCCCCTCAGTATTCCAACACATAGAGGAAGTTGTGTGTAGGAATAATTAATTGATGGAGTAAATAAGAGAATATGGAGTATGTATCAACTTTTCAATTGATTAATTTATCATTTTCATTTTTTCATTTTGGTTTTTTTTTCTTATAGCTAACCAAAAAAATGTTTTGATTTTTTTTTGTTTTTTTTTTTCAATAGGATTTTTTGAGACAAACACATGAGCCTACTCATGAGGCCATTAATGGCAGTAGCGGTGCATCTATTGCATCACATCCGAACACTAGTCACATACCCAATATAATATTTTCCTCTTCTCCTAGTGGTCACATCCTCTCGATTGATCGCTCTGCCTCTCCTAATAGACACAACCTATCATCAAATCATCCCTCTGCCACTCCTACTTCATATGTGATCTCTCCTCCCCTACTTATGGAGGGGAACTTTCCTATAGAATGAAAAACCATACACATGAAGTTGGTGGAGATGTCAACATTGTTCGTTCATCTAGGTGTTTTCCTAGATCAACATGTGTTGATAGCACAGGGACATTATCGATTGAGTTTTTGGTGGATGACCACCTTGTCCCAATCAATATGCCAAAATTCCTTGGTAATTGTTAATGTGTTAATTATTTCCTATTATGTGATAGAAACATAGTTTTTTATGTTTATTTATATTAATGATAATATGGTTCAAAAGGAAACAATATATTTTAGAAGTTATTGAAGGGGAAGTGATTAGATTTTTTGGGCCATCCATTTATACAGGATTTAGTATTCAACCTACTAATTTGACGAATGAACTTATGGAATACTTGATTGGAATTTTTGGTAAAGATACATTCAACAAAAGAAAAGTACTCTCTTCGAATAATTATTTGAAACATGTGAGGAACACATATGGTGCTAGTTTTCATTATGACCCAGATATGAGTGTCTTTCAATTATTCTCAAGAGGTAAAAAAGGGATACAGTGGAGGATATGTTGAGCTCTCAACACCCCCATTGAGTTTTGAATAAAACTTGGGTGGGCTACTTTTTCCTTTATAATCTAAAACTTCTTTATTTTGGACTTATATTGACCTTAGTTCCTCATTTCCTTACACCATGATCGTCCTTTTAGATGGTTAAATTATATCAACCTTCATGTTCTAATTACTTGATTTTGACTTTCTTTCTTCCCTTCTTTGAGCTTCATGCCTCAATTGAGTTTTGGTTCCCTACCTTTGAATTGAGTTTCCTTTGTTTGGATTTTTTAGATAAGGCTTAGTTTGAGAAATTGCCCCCCTTATTTCATGTCATTTTCCACATCCTTCCCTGACCTCTTGATTGTACTTAATGGTCAAGTTGGGCCCTCCTTTCAATTCTTCAAACTCTTTAAATTTCTTTCCTCCACTCGAACTCTTTCTTTTAACCTTTTTTTCTTTCATTCAAAAGTTCTTTACTCACTTTTGAACTTTGAAATTGATGATATTTTCTATGTCCAAATTTGGAATCCAACCCCAATGGCCAAATCAGGTCCTCTCTCCACTTCTTTTCTACTCGATTTACCAACAATTGAATTTGAGTTTTTCTTTTGATCTCAAATTTCTTTATTTGAAGTTCAAGTTCTTTTCTTTCTTTTTCCTTTCAAACTTTGTTTCCCCGACTCTCAATTCCTATATCAGACCCAATATTTGAAATGGAACTCTTTCATTCTTTGTTATTCAAACATTTTGCTCAATTTTCCAAATGATCCCTTTCCTTACCTTCCTTGTTGAAAACTCCCCTGATTTGGAAATCGATTTCAATAGCCAAATTGGGCCCTCCTATCACCTCTTTGGATTCCTATGGACTTTCCCTTTGGTTAAAAATTTCAAAATATTTTGAAGCCTATGTTCAAATTTTGAACCGCCCTCTAGATTTAGTGATCGACCCAATCCTCAAATCACGCCCCTCCACCAAGCCACCTTTTTTACTTGTCTCGATTTGGTTGTTGACCTGATTTCCAAATCGAGACCTCCTTTAAAATTTTGTTTTAAACTTTTATCCCTCTTTTGAACCCTTAAAGTGGTCCTACCAACCATCTCATGATTCAAACATGTTTTTCCAAACTTTGTGACTTAGCAATTTGCTGAAATATTTTTATAAGATAATTTTATTTGAAAATTTAGCAAAAATTTGGAAAGATGCATCCTTCTTTAGAACAATTAGCATAGAAAGAATTCAAAATTTGTGTGGATGCTAAAATCATTTTCCTTGTTTTCCATTCCTCTTAGGTGGCTAACATAGTCCATGCTCATAAGAAAAGTGGGGAAATCAAAATATGCACTGATTTAAAAAAATTGAACTGGGCATTTGATAAAGACAATTATCAAGTCCCTCCCATGGATCAAATCTTGTGATTAGTTTCTGGTTCTAAAATTTATGAATGAAAGAGCCACTTTCATGTTGAGAACAGACTTAAAATGAGAGGGAGGGGGGGATGAGTCAGTATAATACAATTTTTGTTACTCTTTCAAACATTCATCAACCATAATAAAACAATCACATATGAGATATATTAATTGCAGAACATGGAACACAATATTTACATGGAAACCTTTTAAGGAGAAAACCACAAAAAATCTCTTTATAATTGTTTGTAGGAACCAACCTACTGTTACAAATATTTATAGGCACCAACGCATTGGAGACACCAATCCCCACTGGTACAAATCTTGGTAGGCACCAACCTACTCTTGCAAATATTTTTAGACACTAATCCCCACTGCCAAGCACCAACTTGGCAAGAGACACCAAAGTCTTTGTTTGAGCAACACTAACCTTTAAGCTATAAATTCTTCAAAAGATGATAACATTCTCATTACCTTCATTGAGTCTTCTTGCTACTTCTTCCTTCACCAGGTTTGACCAAAATTTGAATTTCCAAATGAAATTTATGGTAACTTTCCCAACGCTTGATAATTTTGGCCTCTTCCCAAGAATGAACTTGTACAACATGCTATATATCCAATTTTTCATATTTGATTCTGAAATTTTTGTCTTCTTTGAGGCTTTGAAGGATGCTTCTTTTCTTGATGGATTTTCTTTCTTTTTCCTCATTTCATACCTTGTGAGGATCCCATGCAATTCATCCACTGTCAGTGAATCAATATCCTTCATTTCTTCAATGGAGAAAAATTTGGCATCAAATATTAAGGGGAGTGACCTTAACACCTTTTTTGCAATCATTGGTTCTTCAACCTTTTCACCACATCCTCTAATGGTGTTGACAATTTCATCCACACAAAGGAGATAGGTTGCAACATTTTCTTCATATTTCATTTTCAAACTCTTGAATTTCCTTATAAGAGTTTGGAGCTTTGACTTCTTAACATTTTCATTTCCTTCATATATATTTTGAAGCTTGTCCCAATTTTATTTTGTTGATTCAAAATGCATCACCTGACAAACTCAGATTTTGATAGACCGCACAAGATGAAATTCATGGCCTTTGCATTATTTTCACTAGGCTTCTTTCCATCATGATTTGTTGGTGGAGATGTTGGAGCTTTATAACTAGTCACAACGGATTTCCAAATATTGAAACCAAGATCCATTAAATAGTTTCACATCCTTATGCTACAGAAGGAATAGTTTGTTCTGTCAAACAATGAAGCCATGTTTGGGAGAAACCTTCTTGACCGACCATGTATTCTCTCGATATCCACCTTCCAGTGGTTATAATTTTTCCGAAGGAACCCACTCTGATACCAATTGTTGAGCACACACTTAAAGTGAGCGAGGGGGATGAATCAATATAAGACAATTTTTTTTACTCTTTCAAATGTTCATCAACCATAATAAAACAATCACATATGAGATCTATTAACTGTAGAACATGAAACACAATATTTACGTAGAAATACTTTCGGGAGAAAACCACAACACTTCAATTTATAATTATTTTTAGGCCCCAACCTACTATTACAAATATTTGTAGGCACCAATCCCCACTGGTACAAACCCTGGTAGGCACTAACCTACTCTTACATATCTTTGAACACACCAATCTACTAGAGACACCAATCCACACAACTAAGAACCAACTTAACAAGAGACACCATTATCTTTGTTTGAGCAACACCAACCTTCAAGTTATAAATTCTTCAAAATATGATAACATTGGCATTACTTCCACTGAATCTACTTTCTACTTCTTCCTTCACCAAGTCTAACTAAGATTTGAATTTCCAAATGAAATTTATGGTAACTTTCCCAAAGCTTGTTGTTTTTTGCTTCTTCCATATAAGGAACTTGTATAGCACGCCACATATCCAATTTTTCATATCTTATTATAAAAATTTTACCTAAGGTTCTTTGGTATGTCTTCTTAGATCCTTGAAAATTTTGAAGTCTGAAAAGTCCAAGAAAAAAAATTATAGAGAAAATTCCAAGCTAACCTATTTGAAACTAATTTCAGGACCATTTAGAAACCCTAACTTCCATGAGGAATATATCAAAAAGTATAGCAAACCAAGGTATGAAATTTTTACCTGAGGTACTTATATATTTATCCCCAGATCCCTTAAAATTTCAATCTGAAAAGTCCCAAAAAAAATGTTATACAAAAAATGTCAAACTGACTTGTTTGAAACTGATTTCAGGACCATTCAGAAACCCTAACTTCCATAGGGAATATATCATAATTTATAGTGAACCTAAGTATGTAATTTTTACTTGAGGTACTTCTGTATGTCTCCTCAAATCCTTGAAAATTTCATAGCATGAAAATTCCCGGAAAAAAAAGTTATAGAAAAAATTCTAAATTGACCTGTTTGAAACTGATTTTAGGACCATTCAGAAACCCTAACTTCCACAGATCATATATCAGAAAGTCTAGAGAACCAAAGTATGAAATTTTTATCACATATACCTAGAGATATCACCTCTGTCTCCTCAAAATTTCATAGTCTAAAACATCCTAGAAAATAAGTTATCGCGAAAATTCCAAGATGATTTGGAATTGATTTCACAACTCTCCCCTTTGGAATGATATCCAATCTTTGCTCATCCACTTCTTCAAATGCTATTTCATTTTTCACCCTAACACTTTCTCTCAATACTTTCTTTTTTATATGTTATCATAACCCTTCATGAAGGTACATGTTAATTCAAAAAGTCATGACACCCATTAATTAAATAATCAATTCCCCTTTCTTTTATTTCACTTTTCCAAATACCATGGGAAAATACCCATGGGTTTGAAACCACCATTTCATTTCTTACTTTTTCATGCGCACCCCTTTTTTCATATACTTTTAAACCTATATATAAATCAATATTGGAAATATTGTGTGTATATGTAAAGCCATAATATGACATTAATGACATCATTAATCCTTTGACATCAATGACAATAATTCCAACATTTCCAGAGAGTTATGGACATTGTATTGTGATGTTTGATCAATAAGAGTTTAGTAGTTTATTTATTTGATGTTAGTATTTATTCTAAGATATGTTCTAACCACCTAAATCATCTCAAACATATTTTGAGAAGTGAAAGAAGTGTGGTATTTCACTAAACCACAAGAAGAGTATTTTTGTAGTCATTGAAGGAAAATTACACTGGCATGTGATATATAAGAGTGGTGTAATGGTGGACCCTGAAAGGACCAAGGCTATTACTTAGATTCATCTACCCCATAATAAAACAATAATGAAATCTTTCTTAGGGAAACTGATTTTGTAAGAATATTTGTTTTTTATTTTGTTGAAATTGTTAAACCTTTGCAAAAATTGATCAAGAAGGATGCACAATTCAAGTGGGGCCCATTGGAAAAGGAAGTTGTTGATAAAGTAAAATGCGTTATTGTCCCTACCTTTACGCAACCTTAATTTCAAAAATTATTTCTTTTTATACATGTTTTCTTTATATCACTCACTTGTTGTTGTCCTTACTTAGAAATATCATAAAAACAATAAATTTCCCATATATTTCATGAGTATAGGGTTATAAGGAGATAAACTAAACTACCTTGCCATTTATAAGTAGGCCTATGTTGCGGTTAAGGATATAAAACAATTTAGACCATGTATCCTTAAGAATCACAGTAAAGTCATTGTCATTGTTGGTATAGAAAGAGTTGAGGGAAATAAGAAGCAATTGGATGACAAAAATCCATGAGTATGATATTTATATTAAACCTGCAATCATTGTTAAAGGAAAAGGTCTTTGTAAACTTTCCGCTAAATCAAAATATCATGTTCAGAAAGAGGAAGAAGGATGGGATAACAATTTTGTTATCGAGAGTAATGAATTCATGTACATTCCAGTCAATATTGATTCATGGTATTATGAAATGAAATATTATTTGTAACATGGATCAAGTCCCACTTACCTAGATTCAAATAAAATAAGAGATTTCATATTGAAATCCACTCAATATCAGTTGATTGATGGTGTCCTATTTAGAAAAAATTATTATGGAATATTGCTAATATGATTGGAATATAATGATGCTAAAAAAGTCTTGAAATACCTACATGATGGGACAGTTGGTGGACTCGTATTAGGAGAAACCACATCACATAAGATACTCAAAGTTGGTTACTATTGGCATACACTTTTTAGATATCCCACCCTTATACCATACAATATAAAGTTTGTCAGTTGTGTGCTAGAAAGGACAAAAAACTTGTTATTCCTCTATAGCCAATGACTATTGATACACCTTTAAATCTATGGGGATTAGACAATATTAAGGAAATAAATATTAACTCTTTAATGCAACATAATTACATTTTAACATGAATGAATTAGTTCTCCAGATGGACAAAAACCACTCCTTTGACCCACGTGAATGAAATCCCAATAATACAATTTCTAGAAAACCTCATAACCATGTTTGGTATGCCTTATGTTCTATTGTTTGATAATAAATCATATTGTTCGGCATTAAAAATAACTAAATATACCTTTAATAAATTAATCACCAATAAAAACATCATTTGAATTTTTTTTTAAATGTAGTTTATCATCATTGGAACTATCATAATTCTCTTCCTAATTCTCTATAGGTAGATCGAGTTACTCCTAACACTGCTCTAGATACATCTCCTTGTTTTATGGTGTATGGAAAAGAATCCATCCTTCCTTCAAGAATTTTCTTACCTTCTCTTCAATTGTCCCAATTAGCTAGGGGCATAGTTCCTTAGTACTGCAAAATAGTATTGACACCTTACTCAAGTTAGAAGAGGAACAATAAAAAGTTAAACAAAAATTTGTGACCCATCAACAAATTGTCTAAACAGGATTCAGACCTAGTTCTGAACAGGGAGTGTTCGAATTTTAGATCAAACTCAAGGTCTTCGATACTGGTCAATCTGACTCTAGATAAGGAAGAATATTGGTATGGATGTAACACATGGGTTACCGTCTTTTCTTTTCTTCTTCGACCAAGATTTTCAGGGCTAGAGACAGGGATTGCAAGTTCGGGGTATGGGTTTCTCCTGGTGTGGATTTTCTTAGGAGCCAGGATTTATATATTACATAGTGTAGTACAATTGGTCTTTGAGTAATGGAGTCGCTAGGGTAAAAATAATCTCATCCAATAAGGTATCTGGTCCACTGTCACCTCAGGGATCAAACTAAATCTTTAAGTCATTTTCCCAGGGAAATGTTTTTCAATTTCGCCCCCGGCAACGACGCCAGAATGTTAGCACTCTGTAAATTATGTCCGGCTGAATAGAAAAACGACAGAGGTAATTGTTTCAACCAGTTTTAGAGCTGAGGCACTAGCCTTCTCAACTCAGAGAGGGCTCTCTCATGTCACTTGATATGTCTATGGAAATTGGTGACTAGATTTGGTTTGTTTTGGGGATTTTTAATAAAGTTGTTGGCAAAGAAGGGGGGGGGGGCACTATGGGCTATGGAGTCAAAATTCTGAAAGTGAACGAAAAAAATGCATCAACTAATAGAACTCTCTAGAGGACAAAGGCTAAATAAGGCGATGAATTTGAGTTATTCTTGAAATAAAAAGGTGTGTAGGAAGATAAATAAAACAAATAACTGCATCAGAGCATTACTGAAATGAATTCTGAATAAGTTAATAAGACAATCACATAGTTTAAATTGCTTAAGCCAAGAGCGTCACAAGACGAATTCCAGGCCTTTAAACCTCCAACTTAAATAGAAGAAAATGTAAATGAAATGGTATGTTACAGGAAATACATACGATGAAGGGAAACAAAGCTCATATCACCACCCATTAGAATCTTTTCATAGAGACTTCAAAATCTTCTTCATTTATATTCAATTCAGATTCAGAAAATTTACAAATAGAGTTTGATACAACCAAAAGGTGCTCTTGCACTTATGCCAACATTAATTGATTCAAGTCTCTTAGTACTTATACAATTTGATAAAAAATAACTGAAACTGAAACATTTCAGCTTCTGTAACAGTTTCGAATGTCAGTTTCGGTATACGAAACGATTTACAATAATTAGCAAAAAAGAAATGTTTCAACATCATGAACAGTCTCTCTGACCGCCTGACTGCTTCCGCGCCATTTGTTCTACCCTATGCTTCTGTTGGATCTACAAGATTGGTGACAGCTGGAGATCACATGTTGGTTCCGAGGACGTTGTACTTTGTCTTACCCAACCGCACGAGTTCTTTCCATTGCGCATCAGAGGGGATTTTGTAATCCAACATTTCTTTAATCAAAATTTCCAAGTCAATGCACATAGCATAGGACATGGTTGGGACACTGACTTTCATTGTTTTGAACTTGTTTAGAATTTCGAAATCAGTAGCTAAATGTTCTACCAAGCTAGGGCCTTTCATAATTTCTTCCATATCTTCAAACCTAGAATGGTCCATCCTCCACTGCATGAGGAGAGTGTGATAATCTTCCTGATTGTATAATGAGCCTTTACTGTCCCAAAATTAGGGGAGAACTTTAGCAAACAATTGTTCAAAGGCATCTTTAAACTCATGTATGTTGTGCTCCATTTGCACAACTTTGTTTTGAACCGATCTAACCAGGTTGTGCTTGTCAGTGATTCTCCTGGCTAAAATGACTAATGCGGTCCTGTCTTTCACACCGATGGTTTGAAGATCGACAATTGGTATAGAATTCAGTAAGTCGATGGATTTTTTGGCACATTTCGAGGGCTTCTTTGATAACACTTCATTTACAACAATGCATTTGTTCCGAGCTGTAGCAACCATGTTGTCTTTGTCGTTGATAAAATTCAGATAACTTTTGAGTTTAGAAACCTCCGCAACAATCGCGTCCCATATTACATGTGTGGCTCCCTACAGTAGTGTTTTTCCCTTCAATATGGTTTTTAGCTTGTTCACTCTTTCCTGCAGGTCTTGGTTCTCTCTGTGGAGTTGAGCCAATTTCTCCTCCTTCACCTTCATCTCCTGCTTCAAATTTTCTAAGTTTTCTTTGAGACTCTTGATTCACTTATTTTCAAGCTCACCTGGGACATAGCCTGAACTAATCCCTTAACACTTGATCCATCCTCTACATTAGCAGGCACAATAATTTCCATATCTGATGTCATTGCCTGAATTTGTGACCAATTTTTTTTCTCTTTCTCCAATTGCAGTACTTTAGCCTTGTAGTCTAGTGCCTCTTGTCTGAAGGTTTCCTTTTCCTGCTCCAAAGCAGTTAATTATGATGTCTGCAGATGGTCTATAGGTGACATCTTCAACCTTTTCTTCAAGCTTTGGATCATTTTTTCCTTTTCGTCTAGAGAAGCCTTCAGCCCCTGTGGACCTTCAGACTCTAACCTTTTTACCTGCATCATCCAAGCTTTGATGGACACCTTTTCTTGTTTGAGTTTCCCATCTAGCTTCAATGCATGTGTTGTCAATCTTGCAACCTTCAGAGCTAAGCTTAGGTAATCAACATACAGCATATCACTGACATTTCTGTGGAATTTTACTTTATCAGGGACGCCAATGTTTTCATAGTGTACCTTGAACTCAGATACCTTATCATTATCAGGCACTGCAATGTTGAATGTCTTTTCCTCGACATCTCTAACTGAGATTAGGTGAGCTTTACGCTGGGATATCCCTTCTACTTCGGGCAAAAGGTCCCTTATTTCACTATTTTCCATACTCCCTTTCATGGCATACTGATTTAGAAAATCCTCCTTAGACTGATAAACTGTCCCAAGAGTCTGGCCGAATATGTGTTTCCTGCTGCTGAAAACCTGCATGTAGCCTTCGTTTTGTGGTTTGCTTTCTGGATTGATTTCTTCATGTTGGGTTGTAGTCTCTGTCATCTCCATGCATGTATTTCCTTTCTATTCTTCCTCTTCCAAGTCAATAACTGGAGAGGGTGATGTGGCTTTCATTTTCTTGAGGGTATCTTGCTGGCTACTAGCCCCTAGGGCTTCTGAACTGCTTCTCTTATTGTATACGCTCACCTTAGGAGATTTGATAATCAACCTGGGAGAAGGTTTTTGTGCTGGGATATGCTAGGACGTAGACTCTGATGATTTTGTTTGGTCATGCTGCATGGTGACCTCCATCTCTGCACAAATTTCTAGATTGGCCAATTTATCGAATCCTTCATCTGGCTCATGTTCATATGGACCTTGTATCTCGCCAATCTCCTCTTCGATATGATATGATGTGGATCATATCTTCTCCGTTGCAACTGTGTGAAACCAAATTCGTTGAGCTTGGATTGAATCTGGGGTAAACAAGATTTATTCTTCACCACAAAGGGCCCACTATGAATGGAAATTTCAGATTAGAAGCCTTGTGTGCTTTCAGGAAATGTTCAGTCTCTGATATAATCCTTTGTCTTATAAACTCCAAAGCAAAAACCCTAGGATTCAGAAAAATTGGTAACAGGTGAGATCCTTCATGGTATCCATATACCCAAATCACAGTGGATTGTGTGAATAGCACCCAGTCTCCTACCATGTTCTCTGGATTTGGCTGCAATGAGTTCTTCATTTCTTCTAGAACTATTGGCAGATCTAAACCAAAAATGAGACTGTAAACCATGGACATGATATTGTTGATGAAAGTGAGCATGATGATCTTCTTACACTTGGTCAAAATAAATGTAGCCTTAGGAAGCTTGGTTTTGTTAGATCCCAGAAACATTTTCAAAAGGTGAGAGTAGTATCTAAAATGTCTTAACGAGATGAAATTAACCAGTTGTTGATGTATATTTTCTGCAATAAATTCATCAAAACTGACATGGACTGATTGCCCAGACAGGAAGAAAATCAACATGAACCCTAACATAACCTCTACCACAAACTTATCATTGTCTAGACCTAGAATTTGACTTAGCAGAGAACAAGCCCACTAGACTTCGACGATCATGACGCTTATACTGACAGGCGATGATAGACTTTCTGAATGATGTTCAGGCTTGACTATGGTTTGCAGAAACAGGGTTTTTACCTTGGGCAAGCATTCTCTATAAATCATAATCATTCTTTGTTCCTCAAAGGGTTCCGACACTGTGGGGGAGGTGTTTGGTATATTAAGAGCATGTCAGAGTGATGGACCATCTACTTTACACAGAACTTCTGACCCTAATTTGTTTAAAATGACTCTTTCTCCCTGGGAATATCGCTCTGCACACCAGCTTACAAATTCAGGGAATGGGAAGACTGTTTCTACGACATAAGGGGCGAAGGAGGCTTGAGCCACTTCGAGAAAGGGTATGCGGGATCCAGCATTGTTCAACAAATTTTCTTTAGACACAGAAACTGGCAAGACCATTGTCTCTGTGTCGAAAATGTCAAAATGTTTGTGAATTAGGGCTTCCACCCTGGAGGAAATATCTGGTTCACTCACAGATAAAACAACAGGATTGGCAGCCATGGTGAAGAATACCTAATAAGTGGAGAGAAAATTGGTCTAGTTTAGTTCTGAACTTTGAAATTTGAATGGAATCTTTGCACAAAAATTCTAAACGTTTAAACGCTTCAAATTGTCATAGAATAATGCCCGGGGTTCCTCCTTTTATAGGCATCTATTGCCATCGGGGTTTGGAGAAAAACGGTTTTGGATGAACCGCCCTTTTCCCCGATGTGCCTCTGAGGATGCCACATGTCCACGATTTAAACCAGGGTAGTTTGCTTCGGTCCATCCTCTATCAGCTAATTCTTGTGCTACTTCAATCGCCGAAATGCACCTCGACCGTTGATCTAGGTCATTTCAAGATCTACGGTCCACATCTTGCCTGGAAAATCTATCATCGGAGGTTGAAAAAAGTGGTTTTGTTCTAACAACCCTCTTCTTTGATGTACTTCTAAGGGTGCCACGCATCCCACAAAAAATCGTGACGGTTTTCCCTAGCCCACCCTTGACTGCTTAATCTTCGTGCTAGTTACATCCCCGATACGCATCTCAGCCGTTGATCCCGGTCACTTTCAGGATCGATGGTTTGTTGAGTCTTAGTCTCCATATTTCTACTACTTTGTCCATATGCTTCCAGGTACAGTCGGATCTTCCAAATTTATCATAGCTCTGTGACGATTTAATCCTTCATTATAATTTTGAAACTCGGACACCATATGGAAATTATATGGTGATAATAGGATAAATCATTTCCATAAGAGTATACATTGTTACCTTCCAAATTAATACATTCCAGCAATACCACACAAGTCATCATTACATATTCCAACAATTTGAACAATGTGCCTCTAGCCCTTAACACCCCCCAAATTTTTGAGCAAAACTTGGGGGGGATATTTTTCCCTTTATAATATGAAACTGCTTTCTTTTGAACTTATATGACCTTGGTTCCTCATTTACTTGCACCTTGATCGTCCTTTTATATGGTTCAATCAAATGAACCTTCATGTTCTACTTAATTTTAAATTATTTTCTTCCCTTGCTTGATCTTCATTCCTCAATTGCATTTTGGATCCCTTCCTTCAATTTGAGATTCCTTTGTTCGAATTTTTTAGATTGGGCCTGACTTGAAAAATCAAGACTCTTGTTTTTATTTTTTTTCTACATACTTCCTCAACCTCCTCATCAGGCTTGATGTTCAAGTTTTTCCCTCCTTTAAATTATTCTAACTCTTTGAATTTCTCTCCTTCACTTGAACTGTCTTTTAACATTTTTTCTTTTGTTTGAAAGTTATTTACTTTTTTTTTTAAATTTGAGCTTGAAGATTTTTTCCATGGCCCAATTTGGTAATCATCCTTGATGGACAAATTGACTTCTCTCTCCACTTCTTTGTTGTACAATTTCTAAATTAGACCCAATTTGCCAACAATGAAATTTGAGTTGTTCTTTTAAAGTTTGAGTTATGGTTTTCTCTTTTCTTCTTTCGCTTTCAAGTTTCTTTATTCAAAGTTCAAGTTCTTGTATTTATTTCACCTTTATAAATGTTTCCCCTCCTCTATTCCTAGATTGGGCCTAATATTCAAAATAGACCCCTTTCATTCTTTACTATTTGAACTTGACCTAATTCCCAAATGGGCCTAATCCCAAAAATCGAACCCTTTCCTCACTTTCCTCATTGAACCCTTCCTTGATTTGGTGATTGGGTTTGATAGCTAAATGAGACCCTCCCATCACCTCTTAGTATTCCTATGGAATTTCCCTTTGGTTCACATTTTCAAAATATTATGAAGCCTTTTTTTTTTAATTTTAAACCCCTCCCAATTTTGTGATCGACCCGATCCTAAAATTGGGTCTCTCCTCCACCAAGCCACCTTTTGACTTGTCCCAATTTGCTGATCGACTCAATTGCCAAATTGGGACCTCCTTTCAAATATTTAGTTTTAATTTTTCTACCTATTTTAAACAATTAGACTACTCCTACCACCAATCTCATGATTCAAACATTTTTTTCCTAACTCTTTATCTTAGTAAATAGTTGAAATCTTTTTATAATACAATTTTCTCTGAAATACCAAAAGGGATTAGTTAGATGAAATAATTTTTTTTATTTGGCTAACCATGTGCACCTTGTTATATATTTACTGACATGTAGGTACATTTTCACATGGAGCATCCCTTCAGACAAGGGGAATTTGCATTCAAGAAAGGAGCATGGGTAGTAAGAAATGAGTTCAAGAAAACCAAGAAAGGGACTCCACGGTCACAACATAGTCCCCTAGTTGACATAGAAGGACCAAAATTCGAAATGATAACAAAAATCAAGCCCTTCAGGAAGCACAAAAGGATAATTCGATGATGAAATTGAAAAAACAAGAATAATTTTTGAATAGTCAAGAAAGGAATTAGAATTGCCAAAAGGAATCTAACCCCTAGGTTAAAAAATGGGTAGCTTGATAAAGACATTGAAGAGCCAAAAAAAGAACCAAATATCTAAGTGGAATAATCAAAATATTTAACATCCCTCTCCCTCTTTTGTATAAATAAGATAATCGCAATATGGAACATTATTTTTTCTTGATATTGTAGAGTACTTTCAATATTAATTGAGAATCTAACTAGCCACTATTTGGAGATTCATTTTGGTGTATGTGTGGTGTGAGACTACTTCCTTGCTTGTTGTACTAGAATGAATGTGAGATTATTTAATTTTGTTGTCGATTGTTCTCATGCAATAGTGATGAATTCTCACAATTATGTTTCAATTAGTTGCTAGTGATGAATATGAAATGGTTTCTTGTAATTAAAATAAGGATAACCTAATTTTATGATTGGTTGATTTTTTAACTATTTTAACCATTATTTATATAGTAAACTATTTTATGTTTTAATGGTTGGAATGGTTACTTATTTCATGTTCTTTTTTTGTTCTCAAATTATAGCTAGGAGTTAGATTAGGATTGAATTCTATTATTATTTCAAGGATTGCATTTTAGGACTAAGTCACCTGAGTCTAAATATCATCCATCCATTTGCCAGCCAGGCCAACATACTAGATGAGGTTTCTATACCAAATAGAGAAAAGGATAATTGGGGCTTATATTTTGTTAAACTCCCTTAGTTTTGAACAATACATTTTTCCGCATCAATATGATGAAAGGGAGAAAGAAAATGAGGAAGGAAGAAAATACGCCACTATTTGGAGCAAGGTATATGATATTTTGAAGTGATTACATTGAATTTTTTTGGTTCTACATAAAAAGTTTGATATTTGACCTAGTCTAAGATTTTGGTAGGATAAAATATACCTCAAAGGCCACCACCAAGGTGATATGAGAGAAACACAACCAACAAGAACTTGGCTAGAGTGGTTACCTTAATGTGAAATCTAGAATTGTTTAGAGTACCAAATAATTAAAACATTTCATTACTATGATCATTAAACTTTTATTTAACTACATCAGATAATTAAAATTAATGATGTTACGCAATGTAGGGGGGGAATTAGGGTAGAGTATGTATACACATGTTCAAATTCATAATGGGTTAGGTTTTTTTATACCTCTGTAGACTTTAGCAGTTAAATCGTTGCGCAGAGGAGGTCCCTTGTCCCACAAACAAGGGGGTCTCATACACCAATTTGGTGTCTGGCTTGGTTGTGACCTTAAAAAATAGATTATTATTATTATTATTATTATTATTACAACTCCCCAACCACCCAAGAAGAACTCAATATTTTGTTTAATCTTGGCTTTAAATTCATGGTTGAACTCTAAGAAAGTATGGTGGCACAAACACAAGCAGTGATGTTGAATGTCGTGGTAAATAAAATTGATCAATTTGAATGTTGATTATTTATAAAAATCGCTCATGGTTGATTAATATTTCCTATAAATTAATGTTTTCATTCATTTTATATAGGAGAACATTGGCGATTATGAGGCTAGAAGTGGAGAGTAGCCTCATGATCGTATTATGAGTGTTAAATTAGATGTATGCCAATTATCGGTGTTTAGTTGTATTTGGTATACTTATAAATTTGTATTGTTTCAGGGGATAGAAGGAAGGATAAAGAGATTGCTTCCAAAACATTGCTAGTGTCCACTAGTTCAGTAGGTAATGAAAATCATAATTATATTTTTATTGAACTATTAAATGGAAGTTTCAACATTAATGATTTACAATTATTATGTTAATAATCACTAACCATATCACTTTAACCCATTTTTTTGTAGCCATCATTCCTTCGACTCATGAAGCGCCTATACATTGTAGAGAATATAACACTTGCACTAAACCAACCAGGAAAGAGAATACATACTTAAATAGAAATAATCAATGACAATCACATAGTACACACATATTTTACCTTGGAAACCCTTAACCTGGAAAACCAACATTCCTTGAGAAACTCCCTCTCTCTTGTTGTCTTATTCATTCATATAACAAAGAGTTTCATGAATAACCTTGGTCTACACCTAAGACACAATCGTCACCCTACTCTCTTGCTTTTACACAAGAACAACCCTGCAACCAATTCGACTTACAATATCTACATGACCATTACACACCTCTCAAACTCGATAGTTTGGTGATTTAAAATCGCATTTTACAATATTACATCATGCCATATTTATAGGATTTACTACATGAAAATCCTAATTCGGGCACCAAAAAATGGTCATAGATACATGTATATGATTGGTTTCAATCCCATGGATCTCGAGATTCTTTTGAAGTCTATTACCCAGTCGACCTCCTGTCAACCTCCAATCGGCTCGAGTTGTTGAACCTACCTCCAACTTAACCATAACATCAAATTAACCTATCCTTCCAATCGAACATTCACCTAGTCAATTTACCTCGATGAGCTAGTCAATTGAATGTGTTTTCATTACAAAGAATATAACAACCCAACATTCTCCCACTTGTTTTATTTTTTGAACCAGGAGAACCTGAATTTTTTTTCACTCACCCAGGGTAGTAATTCCCATTTCCTCTCTACACCAAGAGAACTTCACATCACTCACAGACTTGGTCAAAAAGCCTACTATGTTTTCCAAAGTTTCTACCTTCTCTAGAAATACCTTCTTTCTTTCCACCATGTCTCTCACAAAATGGTATTGTACATCAATATTATTTGTCCTGGTATGGTAATCTAGGTTATTTGCCAATAAAATTTCACTTTGACTATCACAATTTATGTTCATATCTTTCTACTAAAATCCTATCCATGAACACACTCTATGCAACCATACAACTTCTTCACTTGCATGAGTGGTTTCCATGTATTCAACTTTTGTTGTCGACATGAATACAATCACATATCTCTTACTCATCCAACCAATTGTTCCATTGAACATCTTGAACACTTATACATTGGTCGACCTTATTCAATCAATATATCTAGCCCAATGGACATCAAAAAAGACATGTACAATTACTTTTCTGTCAATTTTAGGTTTTCCTTGGTAACGGATCACATACTTTGTTTTTCCACACAAGTACCTGAACACTCTCTTGACAACAGTCTAGTGCTCTTTCCCAGGTGTCAACATGTACCTTCTCAAGACTCCCACTACATGAGAATTATCTAGTTGAGTGTATACCATTTCATACATTTGGATACAAAAAACACTTGCATAACGGACACATGCCATGTCCTATATTTATTCTTGTGTCTTTGTAAATTATTCAACAATTAGTGTTTCCCCCACAGGAATTGGTACATTGACTAGTTTGCAATCCTACATGTTGAAACACTTCAAGACTATTTCAATATACTTTGTCTAATTCAACCAATGTTTTCTAATTTCCTAATCTCTCTTGATCTTCATTCCTAGAATGAAGTTCGTAGCACCGAGATCCTTCATGTCAAACTTGGAGGATAGCTCCCTCTTCACCTCCTTTATAGCTTCCATGTTGTTTCAACCAACAACATCCCATCAACAATCAAAGTTACATATATGAAATGACTACCTTCTTCCTTGAAACATACACAATGATCAACCTTTCTTCTCACAAATTCCAAACTAAGAATGTATGTTTCAAAACTTATGGTACCACATCCTTTTTTATTTCTTTAGACCATAAATGGATATTTTCAAATTGAAAACTACCTCCTTCTTTCCCTTTATTGCAAATCCTTCAGGTTGTTTAATGTATATTTCTTCTTTCAGTTCCATGTGTAGGAACATTGTCTTCACATCCATTTTATCTATATCAAGATCAAAAGTTGCAAATAAACACAATAGTAATCTAATGGAAGTCAACTTTGCAAAAGGATCACTGAATTCAACTCCCTCGACATGGGAATACTCTTTTGATACCATTTGAGAATTGAACTTCTCAACTTGACCTGTTGCATTCAACTTTTCTTGAACACCCACTTGCTACTAATGAGTTTCCTTCCATTAGGTAGCTCAAAAAAATCCCATGTCTCATTATTGTGCAAAGATTCCATTTCTTCGACCATGGCCTCTTTCTATATTTTACCCTGTGTCGAGTCAATTGCCTCCTTGACCAACTTGGGCTCATCATCATTGGTTGATAACACAAATGCAAAATAGAAATTATGTGGACTATACCTTTTATATTGTTTCCTTATTTGTTTAGATCTCTTTACAACTAGAGTTGTTTGTTCCACCTCTTCATCTGATTTAGTATACTCTTTTGAATCATGTTCTTTGTTCCTCAACTCAAATACCAACTTATCTAGTTCTTTCTTCATTTGAGCCTCTTCAATCCTAGAATTTCCTCTAACTTCCTTGAAGACCACATCTAGACTATAAATTGTTTCTTCAATACCAGATCCCACAACTTATATCCTTTCATTCCATCCTTGTATCCGATGAAAACACACTCAAATGCTTTATTGTCTATCTTATTCCTCCTTTCCTTGGGAATGTACACAAATGAATCACAACCAAAAACTCCAATATGTGAAATCGAAGGAATATTACCAAACCATACCTCATGTGGAGTCAAGTCAATTAGTGTTGATGAAGGATACCTATTTATAAAATATCGTGTAGTGTTGAATGCCTCTACCTAGAATTATTGTGTGATCTTGGAACTATTGAGCATGATCCTTGCATTTTCCATCAATGTCTTGTTCATTCTCTTAGCAACTCCATTCTATTGTGGGGTATATGGAGTAATATTTTGGTGTGTTATGCCACATTTCTTGCAAATATACTCAAACTCTTTACCACATAATTCGCCTTTATTGTCATTTCTCAACACCTTGATCTTTTTCTCTGTCTAGTTTTCCACAATAGATTTAAATTCTTTGAACTTGTTGAAAACCTCAAATTTATTCCTCAGGAAATATAGCCATTTATTCCTTTAGAAATCATATATGAAGAAAACATAATACAGATATCCACCTAGCGATGGAAAAAGTATAGGACCAAACACGCTGTCACTATATATCAATTCCAAGATCCATTTTTCCCTTGTAGTTTCAGATGGGAATCTCACACAATTTTGTTTTCCATATATACAATGTTCATAAAAATTGACTTCTAAATCACAATATAGAAACCCTTTGACCATATCTTTTTTTTTCATAGCTCTAAGTCCTTTTTCCCCAATATGTCCCACTTTTGATGCCATAACATGGTCGGGTTGACTAGACAAGGAACAATCGAGTCAGCTGGAGTCAAGTCAACCTAAGTCAATTCAATTTGAGTCATTGTCAATTCAAATTCAAAGAAAACAATGTTGTTTCATCCATTCAAGTCAACACTCCCCAACAACTTGTACAAGGTTCCAATCCGAACTCCTCTCATTAAGACCATCGCTCCCTTGACCATTTTGCACAAATCCTTTTGAAATAAAGTGTGCACACCTGCATCACTCATTTTGCTAACATATATTTGATTTCTTTCCAAACCAAGAATATGTAGCATACCTGGAAGGGTTCTACTCCTCCCATCTTGTAGCATCAGTCAGACTCTTCCTCGTCCAAAAATTTTGTTTCTTGAGTCATCAGCCAAGAATACATCTCCTCCTACATATCTCTTATACTCATAGAACCAATCCCTGTGAGGTGTCATATGGAAATATACACATGATTTGATCAACCAAACATAATTCTCCGACTGTGTACTAGTTGACACCAGATACACATCTCCTTCTTTGTTTGGAGAAGTATTTCCTTCAGTCGACTAATTATGTTATATCCGAGACTTTTCTCACCATGATTATACTTGCAATCCCTTTTGTAATGCCCAACATTACTTCACTTCCAACATATTCTCGTCAATTGAACCAGGAATTTAGATATATCCTTCGACTTAGATCATAGACCAAATAATTTACCTTTACCTCTGTCGATCGGTCAACCTCTCACCATCAAGGAATCCTTGGTTAATCCTTCCATGTTCTTTTGCATCATTTCCTCTTATAGCAAGGATGCAACCACATCTTCAAGAATTAATGTGGTTGCATTACTCCCAATAGCCATGACTAGACTATCCCATGAATTTGGAAAAGAACACAACAAACTAATACATTTCTCCTCCTAAGTGATTTTAATATCCACAAAAAATAATTGATTATCACAATATTGAATGTATTCATATGCTCTGTTACTGAGATACCATCACTCATCCTCACAAGATACAATTTATTTCGAAAAAATATATTGTTTACTAGGTATTTCAACTGGTACAAGCTTTCCAACTTGTCCCACAGTTTCTTTGTTGTTTCTTCACTTGATACATTCAATAGTACTGAATCTTCAAGACAAAGTCATATTAAGCTCCTTTCCCTTCTTTCAATTTTCTCCCATTCTTCATTCGACATACCTGTCGAAATTGTTTCAAGACTCACAACTACCCAATGTTCTTGATCTACAAGGAGGTATTCCATTTTAAGATTCAACAACTCAAAATTATGGCCATTAAATTTTTCGATCTCTATGATCCTTGAACTGCTTGGCATTATTTTAAGCACAGATTAAAGATCATTTCCTTACAACTTCCAATGGACCTAGGTTTATCTCAGATCTAAGATTTGCTTAACCTTGCTCTGATGCAACTTGTAAAGAGAAACAAAATGAGCTCTAATGCCAAAAGTAGAGAAAATAACACTTGCACTAAACCAACCAGAAAAGAGAAGACATAATTAAAAAATAATAATCAATTATAGTCACACAGTACACAAAGGTTTTACCTTGGAAACCCTTAACTGAGAAAACCATCATTCCTTGAGTGAATCTCTCTCTCTTGTTGTCTTATTCATTCATAGAATAAAGAGTTGCATGATTGAGAGGGTATTTTTAGAGCCAAAAGGAGAAATTTTAGGACAATTTTTTAAGGTTGACAAATATTTTATATTATTTAAATATATTATATTTTTCCTTATCCAAAAACCCTATTACTATTTTCATATATAAATCGCCAAACAATATATAGGATGATGAATCATATTCACCTATTTTCAAGGGGAAAAGAGAAATTTGGAATCATATTCTCCTATTTTCAAGCAAAGGGGGAAATTTTTTTAAGTTAACCCATGATTTTTTTAAAGTTAAAATGCTAAAATTTAGGATTTTTTTTAGGTTGGACGAATTCTTTATATTAAAATAGTTTCTTCAATTTTTAGCAATGAATATTTTTTAACGTAAAATATAATTAAAATGCTAAATTTTACGAGTTTTTTTTAAGTTGGATGAATTCTTTATATTAAAATATTTTTTTAAATTTTAGGCGATGAATATTTTTTAAGGTAAAATATAGTTAAAATGCTAAATTTATGAGTTCTTTTAGGTTGAATTGATTCTTTATATTAAAATAATTTCTTTAATTTTTTACATAATATGGTATATTCAATAGTGTTTTAGAAGTAATATTCAATAGAAAGATTTCCTTTTTTCAATTTTATCAAGCACGATGGAGAGAAATAAAAGTAGGTCAAGGTAGGAATTAAGAAGGACTACATCACAAAGAAGATCATTCACTCCCAGGTATGTAAATTTATTTTATGGTCATTGTTTTAATTGTACTAACTTTGGACATAAAGTTGCAGATTGCATGCCTTATGGAAGAAATTTTCAAGCAAGAAATTCTTATGTGGCCATGTTATAGCGCAAGTTGTAGGTTGGGAAAATCCCAACCCAACCACGAAACAAGTACTACAACTTGGGAATCCTACACCCAATGTCACCTCGATGTAGGTCCCCCACTTTAAGGGTGACTAGGTCACTCTAGGGAGGCAATCCTGGTGATCCTAGGGGATTGCGACGGAGATGGAGGGAAGTGTAAGTGAATCCCCTAGAGGTCAAATCTAAGTGGAATAAACGGTAGGGAAAGATGCCTTACAAGTCAAGTAATTGTTGTCCCACAGGTATAATACTTCTTTGGATGATTGTACTTGCCCGAGACACAAGAAAATACACTTTATAATGATATATGTTAGTTGGATCAACAAGTTAAGCTTCTTGTCCCTAATTTGCAGCAGTAGATATCATTTTATATCAGCAAATAAAACATCTAAAATCATCATATAAATATATATACTAGTTAGGTAAATCAACATCAAACTTAACAATGAATATAGGCTGAAAATTGGCACTTAAGAAGCAAGAAAAGATGGTTGTTGTAAACATGTATTTTCTGCAAAAAATTTCAGCCTTATGGCTGTAGCATTTAGTGGAATGCATAGAAAAATAAACCATAGAAAAGTTCCCAGAAGTAACTCAAAAGATGCACCCTAGTTAGTAGAGTAAATGAGCAAAGTTAGAGAGCTAGTCTATGGTTAGTTTAGGAGTTATGAGAGTGTTAGTAGTTAGGGTTATGCAACCCTAATGGTTGTAGGTTAAAGTTTTTAACATCAATTAGAGTGTTGGGAGAGAGGGGATCCGCTAGTGGGGGAAGAGTCTTCTCAATGAGATAAATCAACTTCAAGCAAGAGAACTTTCAAAAGGTCAAAAATTATGTTTCCTGAGGAAATGATTGTATATCTCCAATGCAAAAAAAGTATGACTAGTGCCTTTACTATTGGGTTAATGGAGTAAAAAAGGATCCTAGAGAAGCTACCTCCTTGGGGGTGTAATCCCTTTTACTTCCCAAGGGAAGTTTCTCTAGGCTAGGGTTTAAGCTAAGAGGGTGTATGCCCTTATACTTCTCTTAGAGAACCCTTGTTAAAGCAATAAGATGAAGCATAGAGTGATGAAGCCTAAGGTGGGGATGTATGCCCTTATACTTCCCACCTATTTCCTAGCACAATAACCTTGACTTGAAACAAATGATAGCATGAAAGTAAAAACCACACCAATTCAAGGGAAAATGCCAAGATAATCTACCACAATAGCAATAGAAAACCCTTCCAAGGATAGCACATCACTTCTTCCATCAATCATTCATAAGTATAGACATACACAAGTGAAAAAGAGATATAAATAGCCAAGAGGGTCGAAAATTTTAGACCAAGTCTCTCACAAGAGGGAGAGTTATATTCAAAATGAGATCTTATGATCTCTATTTATACTAAAAGTAGCTAACATAGTTTGTCCACAAATTAAGGAGTAAAACACAAGATTAGGGGTCACCAACCTTAATCTTTCCCCCTTAAAAAAGTAATATTAAACAATTCACTTAAAATTTAGCTTTTTACACAAATAAAACCCTAATTTAGGAGGATGTCACCCCTTTAAGGGACGGTTTTCCATTTTGATGAAGTCATTGGTGTTGGAGAAGCATGGATAGGCCTCCAAAGGCCACATGTCAAGCATCTAATCACTCTCGTCATGGTGAAGACCCTTCTCCTCCTCAAACATCCATGTGCCAAAGAGTGGCCCCCAAGATCGTGACATCAAGCTCAAAATTGGAATGTTTTGCCCCTCTTGGGAAAATCGTTTGGAAAGCAAGGGGTGGGATAGGTTTTCCAAGTCATCATCAAGGCCATCCAAGTTTGATCTCTCTCATCTGGCATACGGGACCCTGGCATCCAACCTATGGGCTTGTAGCCCCATGGAATCCCAAGCTAGGATTTTTGTCCCAAAATTGTCCACTAACTAGGTCCTGCAAAGACAAATGAACACGCCCTCCAAGGATCTGTTAAGGGGTCCTAAATCCCTTTAACTCAACAGTAGGAACCAAACTTGCCACTAAGGCCCAATTAGAATCTACAGTTTTTAATGGTGGAATGTTTCTCTAGATCTTATGATTCGTCCATTTAATCGATGGGATTTACGTAATGATTGACATGATCTCTTCTTGTGAAAGCTCCTCCTTCGGTTTTGAATGTTCTCTTTTTATATTTTCTCTTATAGGTGGGATCATTATAAGATAAATGTTGGTATAAACCAGCTAGGTAACAAAGGGGAAATTCTTAACTACGAAAGAAGGCATAGCTTGAGATAACCCCCGTGATCAAGCATGCAGATAATTACTCTTACACCTATGACAAGCCTAGTACTAATACGTTAACCTGTTGGTGTTCCAATCATTGACTGACATACAATTATCAAAAGAGAACATACATGTAATAAAAGATGGAAAGAAAAATAGTTTCCTTGGCTCTAATCATTGATCGCACATTAACACAATGATTTACTTGTCATAATTAAAGACAAAAACTATAAAAATATTGAATTAGATAACTTATCAACTGATTCAGAGGCTCTTACTCGTTACAACATCCATTCATGAGATAAAATCAGTAATAATTCTTCTTCAGATCCAATCACACACGCTTTTGATGAAAAACACAAACTTGTCTCTGGTCCTAAACATGACTTCTCAATTAAGGTAGCTCTGAAATAGTTCTTTACAAATCCAAAAATGAAGGTCTTTGCAAAAACAATCGACCTCTTCTAACAAGTCGATCCTCTTATTTATAACATATTATTAACTAAAAATAACTATCAAAACTGCAAGCTAAGTAAAACAAAACATCGCCACATGGTGCTTTCATCTTTCAATTTTCTAAGAGTCATCAAATGGTTTCACTTGAGTGGATGACTCTTATCGTACTCTAACCATTTGACGAAGAGATCCTTGCATGTGTTGGCATACGAGAATCTATGTTGATCCATTGGGGCCGAAAGGATCTCCTTTATATCCACTGCTCATGCCCGATATTTGACTATTCTAGCACTTAACTGTTGCAAAATTGTCTGAGCCTTGATCGAGTGTTCCATGAATTGTTGTACTTGACCTGGTGCCATGTTCGCCACCTTTTCTATTTTTGCAGCCTACAATGAGTCTTGTTCGACATGTAATTTGACTATGTCATGCAATTTGACAAAGTCATCGTGTGTGCCGAATTCTGGAAGATCGATGTCTCTCATCGCCCGATTGATCTTGGTCTAGATATTTTTGCACTCGGCCCATTTCTCTTCGATTTCATGATGAGGTTCTTGGGACATTTTCACCTAATATTCAACCGACTTATTTATGCAGTCGATGATGCTATCCCTTAGTACCCGAATGTCATACTCTTCAGCGTCTCGACCATGTTGAACTGCGTTGATGTAATTGGTACTTTCCACTACTTGGTGAGCTTTGTCATACGATATTTCCATATCCTTGCATGTCACCAATGCCATGAGGGTGTCTTCTTGGAAATAAACTATCCCCACAGTGAAAAGGTGTCACTCATTCATGAATTTACTATAGGCATCCTGGAATTGACTTTTCAAGAACATCGTGGCCTGTGTGGAGTCCTAATAATATTTCTCCAAATGGCGTAGATGCTCCAACTCCTTTAGTGCAATGGCCAACTTCTTTTCATCCTTCCTCGCTCTATCCAGGGTGGCATCTCTGATTTCCATCCCTGCGCCGATAAGCTCAGACATCTTGGCATGCTTTGTGCTAATCAAATTTTCCTATGTGGTGATGAGGATGGAGTTGTCCAGAGTAAGCATCCTCTTCTTGATGGTTCTCTTCATGATGGATTTCCTCTTTTGGTCATAGGAGATGGCTTGTATATCGACGACCTCATCCATAGGTTCATGGATTTTCTTCTCTCCCCAAGTAAGCCTATTTCCCACGCTGTCGATGGTGTAAATCTGTTCAAGGATGGGTTCTTGAACCTCTTATGTGTGTTATGAAAGTTGGGCCTCTGGTTTTTTCTCATCAAGAGGTAAATTACCAGACAAAATTGATGCATCAAGGGCAAGGTCAGTACTTACTTGATAATCGGTCGTTGAGATGTCATTTTCCTACTGTGGAACTTCCTCTTCTTATTCGCCCAACCCTAGCTCATCCTTCGGGCTATCCACTTGGATCTCCGACGCATCTAGTAGCTTAGTATCTAAGACACTTTCGACCTCCTGGTCAATTTGTGGAAGGATTTTAATTTGAGCATCGAGAGATGGGGAATATGCTTTCTCGGTTTCCTTTTCCTCTGTGATCTGTACCAGAGTCACCAGGGAAACCTTTGAACTCTCCTCATCATCATAGATCGTTATTAAGTCGTGTAATGTGTTTGGTGCACTTTCTCTCCCTGATGTCCTCTCTCTATTTGGCTGAGTTGAAACATCCCCAAGTGATCCGGCATGTGGCATTGAAACTTCAGGGTTATCTAACCTGATGCTCTCTTCAATTTGTATTGGCTCTGGGTCACTTGGACCTACCCATCTTTCGATTGGGTTGTCGGCATGGAGCCTTGTCATTTCTATGAGGTGTAGGTCATTCTGCAGCTGATCAATTACTCTATGTTCTTGTTCCATTAGGATCAATCCCCTTTCATGTACCTCTAGTGTCATAGACAAACCCTTGTTTTGCACCTCTGTTTCCTCTATCGCTCTGATTTCTTCCCTGGATCTGAGGGCCTCTTGATTCGACTACTCTATTGTCACTGCCCGTTCATCCATGCTCATGGCCTTGAACCTAGTCATTTTCAAGTTGGCCTTCCTTTGCACCACCTCACCCCAGTCCTGGGCATTTTCTGTGAAAACTTTGTCTTTGAACTTGTCGTGAGCATACGACCAACAAGATGACACTTGTGAAGCATGTTGCAGGACCATGCCCTTTGGATCGTGCTTGCAGAATTGCCCCATCGGGAATCTGAATTCGATTTGGCTTAGAACTTCTTGTTTGGCTTGAGTTGTATCCTTTACCAAATAGAAACCTACATGGAAACCATAGGGTATGAAATCTCTTTTCTTTTCCTTAACCAGGGTGGCGTTGTAGCCTTGCAAGATGGTATGATAACATATTTATCCTACGACGAGCCAGTATGGGACATGAGATGGTAGGATATTTGGTGCTCCAGTATCCCCGAACACCCTAATGTAGGTGGTGCACTCGTCCAAATACCAATGGCCTACCTTGGATATCATTTTCTTGGCCTTCATTGATAGACTTGGGCATTCCTTCTTAAAAATAAAAAAATAAATTCGGGCAATGAATTCATCGCAGATGAAGGAGTAAGATTTATTATACCTATTTTCCCACAACACGCTGAAGTAGATGTGGACCAGGAGCTCTACAACATGCCATCTCAGATACATCATGGTGAAGACGTTGCTAGCGCACATGACATCGAGCAGGTATGAAGCAATGTAAAAAGTTGGTGCTTCCCCTTCCTTCAGCATCTGAGCCTGTTGCACACAGATGCTTAGTTTCTTGGAGATTATTGCTCCCCAGTTGAAGTTGCACCCGATAATCGCAATTGTTTATGCCAAAAGCATCCATGCCTCCGAAAACTTGGAGAAATATTTCTCTACTTACAACCAACAGATGAGAGCCATCAAATATACATATAGCTCCCTCAAGTTAACCGTACCATACCAGCTAGTGCTTTGGATGGTAAACTTCTTGTCCTCCCTCCACCATGAGGCCATCACCCGGCTGGTGTCGTGGTGTTCGTAGAACTTCACCATGAAATCTATGTTTAGTCGCTCTTTTGGGTCTCTGAGTTTGTAATACTTCTGAACTTCTACCAGGAGGAAAAATCTGACACACCCACCATTGTCATCGTTGATTAAACACTTATGTGTGTCTATGTGGTCAATGAGCCATTCCAGGACCTCTATGCAGGTGAAAATGGGGGTTCTTCTTGCACCATGTGTAGATATGACCGTTGGATGTTCGGGAACACCTAGTCGTCGAGTGCCCTTACGTCCAGATCACTGTGTGGGACATATTTTGGGTATTCTTCTCAAATGATACTATTAAAGAGATCCCCCAATGTGGGAGCGCCATCTTGGACCCGGTGCTTTCCTCAATATTGCCAAAGGTTGGAGGATGGATGAAAACATTCTTCGTTTTTGTCTTGACGAGAGGCTCCGGCCTAGGGATGTATTCCAATTGCCTCATGATCCCTAGAGAAGAGCCTTCACCTATCTCAGATTCTCTTATCTTTGGCTCTCTCGGCGAGCATCTTGTGGTTATATTTATTGGCAGCATTTTTCCTGCAACTTAAGGAAAATTTCAGAGATTTTGTAAAAATCGGATAAACACATATAAATTATAGCCATGTAAAATTTACAGACTTGGATACATACCTCTGAAGCTTGTTAAAACCTGGTTATTTTGATAATCGTGGGGTCAATACAGCCTTCAATTTGCTCATCTTGCTCCTTCGGATGCTCTGGAATTCTCTAACGTGCAGAATGATTTCGTTCACAAAAAATCAAGAGATTTTAAATAGGAAAGATCTTATTGTGTCGCATCAGCCATTCAATTCGGGTTATGAGTGAAATTTCAATAAATCTACCACTAAATCTCTAGAAATTAAATTCATCGTGGGTTGGAAGCAGAGGTGTGGGTGGTGATGTGGTCTATCGGTGATTTTAAATGGCTGCTTTGATTGGCGCACGAGGTAGAAACTAATGTAGGATCGAGTATTAATTAGCTCCTTAAATGCTCAAAATTCAATCGTATCTAATGCTAAAATGTCTCGTCGTGTTGCCATTTCAGTGGGTGGATCAGGCATCGGGATTGTTCTACAAACATTTTCATTGATATCCTCCTGCAAAAAGATCTGACCCTGATCGATCTTACCATACAATGCTGACATGGCAAAGTTGACTCAGAGGTGTGTCTCGGACCTAGGGAACCAAGAATAACTCAGGATAGAACTAGACCGTACGACCCTCTTACCTGGTAAAGACATGTGGCGTTGGAGACCAATGACTTAATTCACGTGTACTAATCCAATTTGGGACATTCCTTAAGTTATTCGTTCTAAAACAAACCTTATCTTTCCAATGTCGAAAAAGTGTCCAGGATCGGCGATCGGCGAAAAAAAACCTATCAAAGCACTTTCGGATCGACTCCCTTGAAAAATTCTCGATGTTGAAAACACATTAGGGATCGGTGATCGGGGATAAATTTTATCATGGTAAAATTGTTTGTTGTGATATTCCTGGGTTTTCCCCGATCTCGATAAAGTGCGTCAGGCATCGACTATCGACGATATCTTTTCATTCTTCGTTGACGTCTGTCCTTGTCATCTTTTTTTGATGTCAAAGGGGAATCGACTATCGGCGATATCTTTATGAAAAACTTAACGCAAAACAAAAATTCCTTTTTCCGATGTCGATTGAGATCAGTGATCGGTGACTGTGGTTTTTCGAGTGGTTCCTTTTTCTTCTTTGAATTCCTTCCGATGTTGAACCTGAGCGCGTCGAGTGAAGTGTTTGGCTGTCGATTCTTTATTCAGGTGTTAAGGTATTTTTATTCATGGGGTTTCATAATTTCAAGAAAACCTTAATAGGTGATGAGAGTAATGAAAATAAACAAAGACAAAACATTTCTCAAAATGAAATCGAATCAGACAGTGCAGAAGATCAAGTGGTACCCAAAAAGTAAAAAAATTGATAAAGGATTTTTAGGGTGTGTTGAGTGCTCAACAAATGCTTATTTACTGGGAGAAATTAGAATCTATGTTCCTACCTCGGGCTCGGCTGATGCAAAATATGGTTAAGAGACTCTTTTACCTTGAATTTGAAATTCCTTGGTTGGTGTACTCGGGCCTTCCTGTGGGGTTTCAACCTTCATTCCACCTTCTTTTCCTGTAACCCTGACTCATGCTCCCTTTGACAAGAGTCAAGTAAATAATTCATGAGCACCAGGCATTTTAATTATCATTATTCACTTGCTATGGTGTTGCTTCACTGCCAGCGAGCGTCCATAGCCCTGGCGGAGTCACCTCAACGTCACAAACCTTGCTCCATTGCCAGCGAGTGTCCATATCCTCTGTGGAGTTATCTTCATACCCTCTCCTACTGTGCATTCATTTTGATATAATTGATTTTATTTCAGTAGAATGCCCCGAGCGAGTGGGAGAGGAGGACGTCTGTTATTTGAAAAATGAGATAGTTCAGGTGAATTTTTTGCTAGCTCTGTTTTGAGGTACATGTAGTCCTTTTCAGCTTGCCAACTTTCCCTTAAGGTTTTACCAGACCACCAGGAAGACACTTCATCACTTTTCCAAGGTTGTTCATCTACCCAGGTTAGATCAAAAACCCTTTAAAACAACCACAGGTCTCCCAACACTTCTTGTGTTGTATGTAAGCGGCGAGTCAGGAACATAGTTCGTCATATCGCATGAATTGAGGTCAACCAATGTTTTTCTAAACACAATCTTCAAAATCGCAAAACTACTATAGAAAGAAATAGAAACAAAAAATACACTCTGCAATTAGCCTACCTAAAACAAAACATCATGAAAACACACACACATTTTTTATTTTTATTTATTTTTATTAATGAAAATATTGTTTTAAGGCTTGGCCATTCACCAGGAGGGCATCAGGTTCCTCCCTTAGATTTTGCAACTGATACGTTCCTAACCCAATTTTCTTGCCTAACTGGAAAGGTCCGAGCCTTAGATTCTGAAACTTCGAATGTTTTCCCTTCGACTCATTTGCTCTGTCCCATTTTAGGACTAAGTCTCCTACTTCAAAATTCTTCTCTTTGGCCTTATGCTTATCAAACCACCTTTTAACTATCTGTTTATGAGCTATGAACTTTGATTTTTCTTTCTCTCTCTCTTCTTCCA
>ML826446.1:48964-70512 GCA_009831015.1 Picea engelmannii | reverse complement strand
CCCCTTGTCTTCATGCATCTGTTCTTTCTCTTCACAAATCTCTTTGACCAAAGTTTAAATACCCATGTCGGTATGTCTCCTCCTGATACTATACCTTCTCTAACCGATCATAGGCAAAAGAATATCTCCCCATGTGGGTATGTCTCCCCCTATCTACATGTTGTTGATATTCCTTTTTGGATTCTCCCTCTCTAATGATTTCCCTTCTCTACAAGATGTAGAGCTACTTGTAAGAAGTTCCCTTTCCTCTATTCCAGTATTGTTTACTATCCATTGGTGCTTCCTCGTGTAATTCACTGAGATATATAAAAAACATTCAAAATTTGATTTCTTCAATCACTTGTCATGTTCACTTGACCATGTTGTCAAATGATTTTTTTATGATGATATAGCTTATGTTGACAATTTCTCTTTCCCTGCTCTGTTGTTCCTTTCACTGCTTTCGAACTAATCCCAACAGATTCCACTAATTTCAATTGTAAATACACTTCTTTTCATCTTCTATGACCCATTCTCTTTGTACCTACTGAGCATCTCAAGAATACATCTTTGTCCATATGTCACAAACTGTCCATAACTCTGCTACTCAACTATCTGCAATGCTGACCCATCGGTTAGTGTATTATTATGAATACTTCACCTGAACATCACAAATTAAATTTTTTCACTGCAAACCAAACTTTGCATGTTTGGAACAACCTGTACTAAAGATATCCCTACCTGAATACATACGTGGAATAAAATCATAAATTTCTCCCTCTGTAACTTCCAACTGACATCTGTGTGATCAATCTATCACCCTGTACTTCTTCTATTTCACTGCTTTGAATCTGTTTGTGCAAACATTTCAGACTGCTTGAAAGATGGTTCTCTGATCTATAGTGTCTACTGCACTAACTCCCCTTGTTCAATAATCATATTTATTGGGATTATCCAATCCAAATGGATCATAAGAATATCTTCTCTGATGTAGATTCATATTCCTCTTTGCTTGTAGACTCATCATCTCTATGAACTATGACTTGTTCCTTTCTTCCCATGGATTGATCTTGCACTATAGTTCCTGAAAGTACAATCTCTTGAACCTATTCTTTATTCACTTGTCTTTCTTTTCTTTCATTTATTCTCCAAACCTTTATGTATGTGACAACTTCCTCTTTCTGTATATTTGTCTTCATATCATATTATTGTCAATCTTGTGATATCTAGGATTTGGTCTTTGTTCACATGTTCTTCTTGTTTTCTTTTCCAGACTTTCTTATATCTGATATTAGTGTTTTATGTTATGGAAGTATTGATCATGCTTCTACAATCATAAGCTATGTGTCCATAGTTATGGAATTTGTAACATTCAATGTTATGTGGGGCCACATAAGCATTTCTTGCTTGAACATTTATTTCATAATCCTTGTAATCTACAACCTTATGTTTGAAGTTAGTACATTAAAAACAATTACCATAAAAGAAATTTACATACCTTGGAGTGAATGATATTATTTTTGGTGTAGTCCTTCTGAATTCCTGCCTTGGCTAATCATGATCTTCTCTTCCGTGGATCCATTCATTATGGTTGAAGCTTCTTTGCTACCTAAACATGATAGGTCTTGTTGAATATGTATCTCTATTATTCTTCTTTGATTCTTACCGAGCTTGACGATTTTACTTCTCAATGTGACAACTTCTTCAAGCTTCTCAACCTATTATGATTTCTTCATCATCTTACTCTTCATGACTTCTTCCTTCCTCTTTTCTTCTTCAACTTGGATATTCAAGGAGATGATTTATTTTTCAAGTCTTCTCTCTTCTTGACCAAATTCGGCTTCAAGAAGATTTAAGTTGCTAGTTCCATCCTTAAGATAATCTATCAATATCTTCTCTCTCTTGTCTGATTCTTCCTTATGTGTTGTTATTTTGATTTCTAAACAATGCTTTTGATCCTCGAGAGTTTGTTCAATCCTTTTTTCTTCTTCTAGATGATTCTTTAACATCATGATCGTCTACTCAACTTATTTGGAGTTAGAATTATGAGATTCTTCTTTCTTCAACATATGATTCCTCATGAATTCTTCTATTCACTTTGCTTCTTCAAGTTGGATAATCAATGTGATTATTTCATCTTCAAGTTCTCTTTCTCGTTGACTGAAATATGCTTCATGATTATTTTCCTTTTCAATMTCAGGGTTRTCTTTTATTTCATTGGTCTTTTCTGTCTCATCACTTTCAATCTTAAAATAAGGGAATTCAATTTCAAGATGTTCTCACTCTTCACAATTAAAKAAAAAGAACTCACTTATGTTGATTACGAACTCTTCTTCTTCTGTATCTGTCTGATACAATGAGCATCTTACCTCTTGTTCTGTACATGTATCCTTTTTAGCAATCTCTAACTCTGTGATGGGAGAAGAATATATATTATGTATCTTATCCCAGAGTTCTTTAGACGATGAACATTTTCCCACTTTGTCCTTTACTTAATTAGGTAATCCTTCAATGATGAAATCCATTGTTATTTTGTTCTTCTTCTTCAATTCCTTCATGGCTGTAGTCTTTGGTTTCTTTGAACTATTATGTCCTACAAAAACTGAATACCAAATATCATATACATGTTCTTGCAAAAAAAAATTCATTCTTCTGCTCCATATCTCATACACTAGAACACTCTGACCACCAAACATCAATACTCCATTTTAACTGTATTCCATGAACTCCTTCATGATATCCTTCAAGTGGTTAAACTATTTCTTGAAGGAACCCGCTCTGATACCAATTGTTGGAATACTGAGAGGGGGGGGTGAATTAGTATGAGCACTTTATAGCAATTTTATCCACAATATATATTCTTTCACTTTATCAACAATGTTTAATAGTTTATCATCGATGTATCATCTATGATTGCATTCAACATATATATATATATAATCATAAGAAACATCACATTAAGAACACAATACACTAGTATTTACTTAGAAACCCAAATGGGAGAAAACCACATAATGCTTTCTTATATATATATCAAGAATTCAATCATAGAAAGCACCAACTTCTCAATTCTACAGTTGCAATTAGAAGGAGGATCCAACCTGAAGGAAGATACAACTCCATGAACTCTCTGGCTCTAACCATAAGGAGGCTACAACCCCCTGGGTTCATTGGCTCCAACTGGAAGGTGGCTACAACCACCTAGTTCTTAGGATCCAACCTGAAGGAAGCTCCAACTCCCTGATTCTTAGGCTCCAACCGGAAGGAGGATACCACCCCCTTTATTTGCCTCATCTTGTCACCCTGAAATATAAGTGTACACCAACTATCATGGACTTTTCCACTATCACTGCCATAAACCCTGTCATGGCCACTGCCACTGGCACTATCACTGTCACTATCACTGTCACATCACTGTCAGTATCACTATCCCATCAACCTATCCCACTTTTCACTGTCTCATCCAATAAACTAGATCCACTCTCATCCAGATGCAGCTCATGTCAATATCACTAAGAGCATATATCAAACCATATGCTCAACATCACCAACACATGCATCTACCAAGCATGCACCAAGATCACCGCATACCATCACACAATATGTGTCTCAATCAAGTACAAACATGTACCATGCATCAACCTATACATGTACCATCAACAAGTGCATCAACCATGCACCAAACCTGTATCACCACATGTACAGCAAGTGCATCAACCATGCACCAACTCCTGTATCATCAACACCTGTACCATACCATGTGCCAACCATGTACCTAAACACCATAACATATACCATAAGATATCATCAATGAAGTGCCTCAACCATATGCCAAGAATATGTGCCAAATGTGTACCAAGCATATATCAAGATCACCAACAAGTTCCTCTATCAATGTACCAATACCAATAACATCATCAAACATACAACATACCAACCATGTACCTCAAACAATTGTCATATCACTCATGATATACCTCAACCAACTACCATAAACCATGTGCCAATCTATACAAGATATGTACCAGCAATGTATCTCAACAAGTAGACCTCAATCAACATGCATAATACATCCAATGATGTGCCTCAAGTCATATACCAAGGCCCTCAACCACATGCCTCAAGAATGCTCCTCAAAATCACCAATATACAACCTCATAACACAATATACCAAGCCTCAAATATGCACCAAAACATGTAACTAAACCAGAAACCAAACCAGCTAGTAATGCCTCTAATAAATGTACCATCACATTACCAAGATGCACCAAATCACATGCTATCATCACCATGCATGTAGCGTAACATAAAAACCATAAGCCTTAACCCTTACCTCTCATACTATAGTTATTATGTTACTTTGTAAATGGACCTACAGCTTCTTCAAACCTTCAACAACCCCGTACCAGCATGCTATCTCAATTCTGCAAGTGCCTCACTAAACAAACACTAGATGACCCGCGAGGATGCTTCGCTTGACAATATAGTGCAACCCATGAGGATCTCAGTAATTAGGGTTTTTCAAAAACCTTTCCTTCTCTAGCTCTGAAACTCTTGCTCTTTTCTCTCACTTTCTTCATTTCCTCATAATCCCCTTCATATTCACCAAAAGACCAAAATAAACCATAACAAAATCACTAGACCATAACAATTCACTAGATAGATATCCAATGTAAGTGTGTGAGTGTGCTTGTGAATGACTCCTTGAGGGGTATTTATACTTATTCTAGGTAACTTCTTCCTTTAATTTAGGCCTTCTAGAGATCACTTGTTACAACCACTTTACCCCTTTGACTAATTGACTTGTAACCAACTAGGGCTTCTTAACCCTTCCTTGGGGATTCCAACTTCACAAGGACATATCCCTTAACCATGAGGAACCACATGGAATTCCACATATCACCGAAAATGAAACGACGTGTACTATTCATCCATGATAGTCTTACCTGTAATTTCACTATCCTTCATGTTGTTATACCTCAATCAACTTTGGGTCCCATAACCACAAATCTGGGGATGCATGTAGACTACATCAATTGTACCCAACTAACTCATCATCAATATTGATCATACATATGCTAACCAATTGTCCAACGATCTCATCCACATCTCTGGGGATTTTGGACTTCTCCAGGGGTTGACATCAATCTACAAGATAACTCTCCAAGGGTTGACATCAATGACAACCAATTGTCTAAACCAATTGTCCAACAATGTAAGGTGCATATTAAAGATGACTATTGAGGTCTTTTGGTAAGTGACTCTTCTCTGTTCACCCAATGTTGCTTCTTGCTTCTTGTTTTGTTCAGCTTTGATTCCCTTACAGTTCACAATCTCTGTTTTACAATTTTATCATCCTATATTTTTTTGGGTATGTGTTATATTCTTTTCTGCCTCGGGAAATGTGACACCTACCTTGGGAAATGTGTCATGCATTTAGGTGGTTTTTTCGGCACATGTTTTTTGCCGATGGTTTTCTATTTCTGGTTAAGGAATTAGGGTTTTGGACTAATCCATGTCATTGGGTTAGGGTTTTGGATGCTGCTGGCTCCTATATGTATATTGTATTGTAAACAATGTAACACAATGTATGAATATAATATATGTTGGTTTTCCCGGTTTGGGTTTCCAGGGGAAAATTCTTTGTGTAATGTTTGTATTTGTCATTGTATCTGTTATGTTCTTTTCTGAATATCTGTTTACAGTAGACATTGTACAAGGTTAGAATTTACATTTGGTATCAGAGATTTATTGGCTTCAGGGGGATGCCTTTGTGGTCAAGGGTTTGGCTCGGGACTGTGATAAGCCTTGTTACAGTGCAGATCTGCGGTTTTGTTTTTTAGGTGAAAAGAAATGGCAAGAAATTCAAAGATGGAGATCGAGAAGTTTAATGGGAAAATATTTGAGCTATGGAATCTCAAGATGGAAGATATTTTGGTGGACAGAGATCAGTGGATTGTGGTAGATCCAGGTACTGCACCTACAAGAACTTCTGCAGATGACTAGAAAAAAGATGGATCGGAAGGCAAAGAGCACAATCTGACTGTGTCTCTCCAATTCAGTATTACTGAATGTGTTAGAGGAAGCTACAACCAAGGATTTATGAGAAAAGTTGGGGAAGTCGTATCAGTCTAAGTCCCTGGTAAATAAACTATCCCTGAGAAAGAAGTTGTATAACTTGAGGATGAGAGATGGAGACTCGGTGGAAGAGCATTTGAACGTTTTCAATACTGTGGTAAGTCAGTTAGTATCTGTTGAGATTAAAATTTCAAATGAAGATAAATGTATCAGTTTATTGTTTTCTTTACCAGACTCGTGGGATAGTCTGGTTGTGGCCATAGGTAGTAATACAACTTCTTTGAAATTTGAAGAAGTGGTCTCATCCTTGTTGTTGGAGGATATGAGACGAAAGAATATGGAAGGACATAGCACTATTATAACCCTGAATTGCACCACATATGCGTACCTGGCATCAGGCCAACTCATTTCCCTTCTTTGCCAAAACTCTGTTGAACAACTCTTTGAAAATCCTCTTGTGTAAAGGCCCACACACCCTAACCCATTACTGCACGCGTGTACATGCTGGCTGGCTCACAACAGCCTGTGTGTACCCACAAAAGCATGAAAAAAGGAAAGTTACAAACAGAACAAAAAACTATGGGGGAGTTAACTGGAACTCTTGGCCATGCATGGCCGAGGGTTCGTCCAAAACCCTAGCTCCGTCTAGCCTATAAAAGAAGGGGTAGGGGTACCATTTGGAGGAGGAAAAAATATAGCAAAGAAACTCTGCCCATTTACGTATTCCATTATCCTAACCATTTAGCCTTTCCTCGTGCCAAAGGACATTTAACGCAAAGCAGTTGAAGGACAGAAGAAGAGGAGCCCAGGATCAAGTTGAAGGAGCAGTGGCCGGTATCAGCTTTTGTAAGTTGACTCACTTTATGTAATAAAAAGAATGTTTTTCCCGTCCCAATTCATGAACTGTCTATGGTTTGATTAGTTTATGTTTGATTTTCTAACCCTTGAGTATAGAAGTAGCATGCATGCATAGTTGTTGTTTGTCTTGAGTGCAGGTCATCTTTGGAAGGAGCAGCGCAAACAAGTAATAAATCATAATGAAGGATCGACATCAAATGCCGGTAATAAGGTAGGTGATCCTTTCCATGCATTTACTGAGGAAAAGGGATTTAAATCTAGGGATGTAGGTAGAAGGTAGTTTCTATTCGGTCAAATCTGCATGCAAAGTCTAAACTCTATTTTGCTAGTCCGTAGGGTGTTTTTCCTTACAAAAAAATTGGCGACCGTACTGAGGAGAATACTCTTTAGGGTTCCTGGAATTTTTGTTTAAGTTTTTGGGTAGTTTAAAGACTAGGTTTTTTGTTTTTCTTTGCCTGTCTTTTTCGTTCATTTCTGTAAGGTTTGAGCTAGCAGGGAGTCTAGTTTTCCATACCAGCTTTCCCTAACTTTTGCTTGACTGTGCTTTTCGAAACACACAGAGGTACACGTGGCCTGCATAAGGCCTGAATGCGTGTACCCGCACCCTATTCTCTTACAGCACATGTGTGAATGCTATTTGTAGAGATAGTAGTAGCATGTAGGAGTTCAGAGAACCTTAGAGGCAATCCTCCTCTTCCCTGTCAGAATCACACATTCTCAGGAGGTTTTCTGGAATTCTGTCTGAGTCTTGTTTACTAACGGTCCTATCTTAGATTGTTTTTTTCCTTATTTTTTTTCCTTGCGTTATTTGTTTTTCTGTTAGAAAGAGTATCCAAGCCTTCAAGGGATCCTGGTTATCAATACCATAGGCCTCTTCCCGGTCTGGTCTATCTGTTTTCATATATTTCCTTAGAGTTTAGATATACACGCGGCCTGTACAAGGTCAGACCGTGTGTACACGCCCTCTGTCTCTTTTCAGCACACATTTGCATTTGTGTTGTTTAAGTGACAGTCGCGTGCTTGTACATGCTACTTTTGTTCAGGGTGGGGTAGTCATCCCCTCCTTTGATAAGAAGTATTCCTCTCAGGTGTTTGAATCTATGTGCGAACAGTCAGTAGCTTAGGATTCATCTTACCCTTAGCCTATTTTTTCTCAGTTAATAGTTGACAAAAAAATATTAAAATTTTTTTTATGGTTTTTAGACAAGCGTGAGAGTCATTGTTTTTACAATTGCCATTGTGTGATTCTTTAATCTGATTCTTTGCGATCTGCTCTTTAAGCCAGAATTATTTTTCTTGGTTTTTTGCTTGTCGGTATTTTCCCTTTCTTTCTTTACTAGCACTTAAATAAAATAAAATAAATCTCTTTTCATTTTCTTCTTTGGTTGAAGAGTGTGTTTCCGCATCATTAGCTAGGGAAAAGTCTTTTATTTTGTAAGTTTTTGCAGTTCACTTAGATCATAAGTAAATCATAGTCGAGTGAAATTCCTTTGAGTTTGTTGTCCAAAATCTTAGAAAAATTAAAAAATCTTTCTTTGTGAAAAGTTGTTGAAATTTTGGCATTTAGTAAAAGTTTTTCATTTCCATCTTTTTCATTTAATTTTGACTTTCATATTTTACACATCATCAGTTTCACCCTCATACCCCTTGACGTAAGACAAATCCATAAAAGCAACGCTAATTTTAAAATCTACTAGACTTTTATGTTTGTAGGGTTCACAAACTAGTTCAGGACTAGGGCCTTGGATTAGGTTGGAGAGGAAACTCTTCAAGGCCATTCAAAACCAAACATTAGAGTCTGATATAGGGAGTGTCTAAGTCCAGTTTCATGGAAGTTATCTGGGACCCCCCTCTAACACAGGGGATAAACACGAGGTCACGTGCGGAAAGGTAGCGGAGATAACCCCTCCAAAGTCGGACCAATCGTAGTGGAGAACACATATAGAGGGCTTGTTCTAGGATTCCATCGTTTTCATTTTCCACGGGGCTTCGTGGGTCTCGAATCCATTCGAGGTCCTCATTTGTCTTCTGAACCATTTTCTCTCGATACCCTTGACAGGTTTGGGGATCGATACCCTGCTCATTGTGGTCTACCCGACTTTCGACTGTACTCGCCTGGTGACTGTTCACGTGCTGGCAACCTAGTTGCCAATATTTTTAGGGACATACACAGGTGACTATGGGGGTATACCACGGTACCAGACATCGAGCCACACTTTGCAGAGTATACCCAGAGGGTGCTTCCATGTTCGAGTTGCACTTGCACCGGTAAGTTGCTATAGTGTTGGTTGTTGTAACTGTTCTTCCAAATAGTTTAGTGATTGCTTGTCTTATCTCTTAAGGGCTTCTTTTAGTGTGTGTTACTTTTGAACATTTAGAATACATTAGCATGTCTTGGATCTTCTTACATAGTGGAGGATCCCGAGATCCACCGGTCATGAAGGATTCTTGGCCTGCCGTCGGTTACACTGAAGCCACCCCGCCACCATTAAGGCGGAAGCTAGACCAACAAGGGTCTTTTGAAGTGACCGGGTTACAAACCTTTGTGCCCGAACAACTCCCGGAGGAATCAACCGTTTTGGGCCTTGAAGAAACCTCTCTTGGCTCGGTTGAAACCCCAACCACTGATATCTTGGCACCGTTTATTGTACCAATCCAATTTCATGAATGCCAGACAGTGCCTCACACAGCAATGGAAACAAATGATGTTACTCCTTCTGGGATTTCGTCAATTCCCATCATAGTTTCCATGACAGGAGAGTCATCTCCTAACCTACCATCGTCGGTCCGAGCCACCATCGTATCGGCCGCAACTACGTCGCACAGTGGAATAAACCCATCTATGGCAGCAGCCACAACCCCCTTCACACCTAGTGTGACAGGCCCTCCATTCTCATACGGTATACCTAGTTCGGGTACAAGTCCTGTACTAACCTACTCCACTTTACAGACTTTGGGTCTGGGGGCAGGGATCTCTAGCGCTCCTCTGCAAGGTCACCTTGGGGGCACTCCTATCCCTCTTAACGCTTTTCCTTATGCAGGAGGTCATATCCCTCCTTTGTCCCCTTCGCTTGGTGATCTACATCAGCAATCTGTCGGGCAACCTACACACAATAGTTTATTTGGAGCCGGGAGTCAGGGACCACCTTCGCACAGTATGTTGGTAGGTTCGACACCGTTTTCTTGGAATGGAACATTTGGTAACAACACTTTCTCATCAGCCACTTTCCCGTCTGGGGGCAACCCCATTTTTGGGCAATCTACTCCTGCGCAGGGTATTATTCCTGCACAAGGGACATACATAGCAAGACCTTGGAATTCAGGACAAGGATCTGTTCCCTCCTCCGGAATGTCATTTTGGGGTAATTCTTTCAACAGTCAATGGAACCCCAGACAGACTACTATGCCTCTCCCTGTAGGACCAGCATGGGGTAATCCTTCCCAAAGTCCTTCGAATACAATGCATGCCCAACACTCTATGTCCTTTTTGGAAAATCAGCCGATGATATCTCCAAAGATGCAAAATCCTTATGCTGGTCAAGGCCATGGTTTCTACCAGAACCCGGGCCAGCAGCCAAACTTTTCCTGGGAACCTAGTGCCATTCAAACTCCAGGACCCTCTTTCCCAGGTTATCAGCAGCAGCCCAAACTACCATTCCAGGTGAATTTACACTTGCCAGATTTGACAAGGTTGTTGAATGATCCTATTTGTCACGATCCACGTTGACCTCCTATGTCGACAAAGTTGCCTTCGGACATTCCAAATTTCGAGGCCAAGCCTAATGAAGATCCAGGTGATCATGTGACTACCTTTCATCTTTGGTGCTCATCTAACTCATTGAAAGATGACTCCATACAGTTGCAATTGTTTCAACGTACTCTTATTGGGGGTGCCGCGAAATGGTACATCGAGCTCGATCACTCAAGATACTCTTCTTTTTTCAAACTGGTGATGGCCTTCCTTAACCATTTCTAGTTACCTGTGAGATATGATGCTGGCACACAGCTACTCACTAATTTCGAACAGACAACAGTGGACCATATCTCTAATCATATCCAAGAGTGGAGATGTTGGAAGAGTTTAATTAAGGTACCAGTCCCATCATCATTCTTGCTTGAGTGGTTCCTTAAGTCTTTGGTCCCACAGTTATCCAAAGACGTCGCGACATCCAGAATTTTCTCCAAAGAAGATGCCATCATGAGGGCTCAACAGTTTGAGCTCATCTATTCTCAGTATGGTTTATTATACAACATCTTACCATATGCGCCACGTTCGATACTGGATAAAACTAGACAGAGAATTGGACCACATGCTGATGATATTGTTGGTTTAGCACAAACTAATCCCACTGAGCAATTGACAAAATAGTTGCAACAATTATCCATACAACACACAGCGGCCAGCCAAACTACTGCTTTGGCTTCTCCCCCTACCCAAACGTCGAAAGTACACACCGTGCAGTCAACTAACCCAAAGGCCACCCAATAGCCTGAAGGGAAGAAAAAACAATGAAAGAAGGGTAAGGGGGATAAAAAACCCACTGATAATGCTGGCGGGGACAACATGGAAAAATGGAAGGCGAGGTATCCATGCAACTTGTGCGCAGAAGACCACCTGACCCATCTTTGTCCTCAACTTGCAGAGGTTCAAAATTTTGTCACACAGCAACATCAAGCAGTGTTGACTAATCCCTTTCAACATGGGAAAAATCTAACTCAAGCCTCTACAAGCACAGAAGGGGGCAGCCAAGAAACCTACCCTCCTCCAAACAATCCCTCATCCTCAAACGTATATATGGTTAGGGGTGATGCTTTCATATCAACTAGAGTGCAAGACTATAGTAAACCAAGCGCTTCTGAGAAGGGTAAAGAAGTTGATCTCCCACCTCTTCCTCTATAGATTGAGAAGACGTTGGGAGAAACAATGACATGTGTTCCAAAGGGTGCATTTAAAAAATCTTCTCACAACCCAAATGCAAGGTCCACCCAGAATTACTCTGTAGTGGAGGATTTATCACAAACCCCTTGTGTGATGTCTGCTTTGGAGGTCCTCCAAAGCTGCCCTACTCAGAGGAAAGCCTTGTTAACCACTTTGGGCTCTACTGAGACTTGTAATCTAGGAACCATCATGTTAGATACAACTGACTTAAAACCTCGTCTGCCTTACCACGTAGCATTTCAGATAGTAGTGGCTCATCCCACAAAAATTTTTACTCGGAATATCTTCCACACGGTGGTCGATGAGGGCGCCTCGACATGCGTTATGTCATTAGCATGCTGGAAGGCCATTGGCTAGCTCGTTTTGTCTCCATCACCTACTCTCCTCACTGCTTTCGACGGTCATTCATTCCGACCACATGGCATCATTCCTTCTTTCCCCGTGTAGTTAGGAGGGAAAATCGTGTGTGTCGAAGTAGAGGTAGTCGATGCTCCCCTCGACTATAACCTCTTGTTAGGATGGAGTTGGACTTATGCTATGCAAGCTGTGGTTGCTATAGTTTTTCGAGTCTTGTTGTTTCCACACGAGAGTTGGATAGTGACCATCAATCAACTGTCTTTCTCCAGATCTGACCTAGCTTTTGGGGCATCCATGGTCCCGATGATTGATAATCCTCAACCAGGTGTTGTTAACGTAGGATTTGGTTTGTGCCCATTCTTGATGGGTACCTTCGATTTCCCACCTCCTCACGACGATATCAAATTTATATCTAATCACCATAAGGTTGATATTTTTCAAGTTTCATCGTTCCGCACAACTTACCTTGAGGATCCTTGGATTCTTCCTTCCCCATCAGCCACGATGGATGAGACAGGGCACTCAGGCATGTCCATGCCCTTGTCAGCCAATAAGGTAGTGTACTCTTTAGTCCAACAATCTTCAGCTAACCCTGATCCGACTCCTGCACAAGAGTTAGATCCATTTCTATAGCCTATTTGGGCTCAGGGTTCTCTCGCTAACATCGATTCGTTAGACTTAGTATTGCCTTCTGATGAAGTAGTAATCGAAGCAATGACTAGTCCAGAAAAACCTTGGGAAGATCTTCACCACAGATCATATTTTCTCCCAGAGTTAAGCCGAATCGAAGCAGAAGAATTCACCATTACCATAACGGGAGATCAGTCGTGTCCTATCAATCTCTTAGCTACGCAGGAAATTTATGCTGAGGGAAATATGGTGACTATCGTTGAAACTATACCCATCAACATCTCCCGAAACCCTAGCATCATGGAGAATGTCTTCATCGGAGTGGATTGCTCCCCCAAAGAGATTCAAATTTACACGGATCTTTTCAAAGAATTTTGCGACATTTTTGCCTGGTCTTATGAGGAAATGCCAGGTATCAATCCGAAAATAGTTGAACATGAAATCACAACGTATCCTGATGCCAAGATTGTTCGACAAAAACTTTGTCCAGTCAATCCCAAGAAAGTAACAGCCATCAAGATTGAGGTTGAGAAATTGCTAAAGGCAGGTTTTATTTATCCTATCCATTTGACTCAATGGGTGTCAAATCCGGTGTCGGTCAATAAAAAAAAAGGCATGATTCGTGTATGCACCGATTTTCATGATTTAAACAAAGCATGTCCCAAAGATAATTTTCCAACACCATTCATTGACCAGATCATTGATGAATGTGCCGGTTGTGAAGCCTTTTCTTTCATGGATGATTTTTCGGGATATAATCAAATCCAAATCAAACCTGAAGACCAACATAAAACGACATTCATTTGTCTGTGGGGAACATTCGCATATCGTAAGATTCCTTTTGGCCTTAAAAATGCTAGAGCCACATTCCAGCGGGCCATGTCTTTTTCTTTTCAGGACCTCAAGCATATAGTCGAGGCCTATCTAAATGATTTAGCATCATGCTCTCACAAGCGAATGGATCATCCCACTCACCTTAGACTAATCTTCAAACGATGTCACTACTTTAGGATTCGCTTGAATCCAAACAAGTGTAGCTTCTGCGTAATTTCAGGACATTTGTTAGGTTTCATCGTATCAACAACAGGGATCATGGTCGATCCTCTTAAGGTGGAGGCAATAATCCATTTTCCCCCCCACACACACAATCCTACAACTTCAGTGTCTATAAGGCAAGGCAAACTTCTTACGATGCTTCATCGCCAACTATGCCGAAATCACCAAAGGCTTTATGCATTTACTAAAGAAAGATGTTCCTTTTTTCTGGGACGAAACCGCTCAATGCTCTTTCGATGCATTAAAACACACCCTCACAACCACACCTCTGCTATGGCCACCTAACTATAACAAAGATTTATTATTATATATGGTTGTCGCAGAGTCAACCATTGGCATGGTTTTAGTTCAGGAAGATGATTCGTTCTCAGAATATGTGATCTATTACCTAAGTCGAGGCCTCGTAGGACCAGAACTCAATTATTCTCATATTGAAAAACTTGCATTGGCAGTAGTTCATGCTGTTCAACGGTTCTGTCACTATTTTATGTTTCGCAAGACCACTGTCATTATTGTCGTGAATCCATTCCAGTACATGTTGACACGACGAGTTATAGGCGGAAAAATCAGTAGATGGATAGTCATCCTCCAAGAATTTGACTTAGACTTCGTTTCAGCAAAGTCCAAGAAGTCATTGGTCTTCACAGAGCTTATTTTGTAACTTCCGGTTGAGTCAGGTGACGTTGTGCCTGAGGAATCGCCTATCAGGGAAGATATGTTTTTGATTGCATCTTCAGACCCTTGGTATGGAGATGTACTTATCTATATCCAGACTTTGAAATGCCCCACCTCTACTTCTTGTGATGAGCGTCGACGGATACGCCATTAGGCTAAAAATTATCTCATACTCGATGATACGTTGTATCGGAGAGGTGTAGACTACACCTTACGTCGATGTCTCACTCATGAGGAGGCCATCATCATGCTCAACGATTGCCATACTAGAGCTTGTGGCGGTCATTTATCTAGGTTGGCAACAGCCCAAAAGATTCTATGAGCAAGTTACTTCTGGCTAACATTTATCAAAGATTGTATCGAATCGGTCAAGAAGTGCCATCCGTGCCAAATCTTCTATCAGAAGATGAGGGAACATCCCACTCCTATGTTTCCTGTCATCACAGTTGGTCCCTTCACTAAGTGGGGGATTTATTACACTACATGCAACCCCCCATCAGCAAGGGGGCACAGCTATATCATCGTAGTTGTTGACTACTTCACTAAGTGGGTCGAAGCTATGCCAACATTTAAAGATGATAGAGAGATTGTAGCTCTCTTCTTATTCAACCAGATCATTGCAAGGTTCGACGTCCCAAGAGAGATTGTCATTGACCATGGCAGTCACTTTCAGAACCAAATGATGATCGAATTAACATCAAATCTTGGGTTACGGCAGGAGCATTCATCACCTTACTACCCCCAAGCAAATGGGTAGGTGGAAGTTGTAAACAAAACTCTTAAGACTATTCTACAGTGAACTATCAAATCAACCAAGTCAAATTGGCATTTGATGTTATACTCGACATTATGGGCTTACCGAACATCTGTTAAGACTGCAACTGGTTTCTCACCTTTTCAACTCATTTATGGGCCGGCAGTCTTGCCCATCGAATGTCAGATCCCATCTCTAAAATTAGTAGTACAATTATTTCCAGACACTTCTCCGCTTGAAGAACGGTTAGTACACCTTGAGCATCTCAATGAGCAGCGTCGCGATGCGGCCCTAGCCAACGAGGCTCACAAACATAAGGTCAAGTGTTATTATGATAGGTCCATTCATCCTCAGATTTTCTCTGAGGGCAACCTTCTTCTGGTCTATGACCAAGATAAGGACCCCCTGGGGGCAGGAAAGTTTAAACCCATGTGGTTCGGACCCTTCATCATAAAAGAGGTATTAAAAAAGGGCGCTTATCATTTGGTTGATTTTGAATGGAATGCTTTGGCGGAGCCTAGAAATGGGCTCTACCTCAAGAAGTATTACTTATAGATAGGTCACTGTGGGTAACTTTCCGTAACATATGTATAGTCTTTGTACTATTACTTTTTAAGTTTTTTTAAGTGCTATGGATGTGTCATTGATGTTATCTTTCATCAATATGGCAGATGTCAAGTGATTCTGAGGTGTTCATTGGGTATGCAGACGGTGCTAGTTGGCACACATGGAGGCTTGCCTCCACAGCTTGGGTAATATTTACACCTCAGGGCCAGTTGTTATCTTCCGAAGGTATATGCTTAGGTGACACCACAAATAATGTCGCTGAGTATAGTGCAGTTATTGAGTTGCTTCGTGGCGCCTTGTCATTGGGTATCTCTCATCTCCGTGTCTATCTCGATGCTCAACTTGTTGTGTCACATCTAAACAGAGTATACCAAGTTCATGATCCAACTTTACACTGATGATTCCTTAGGGTACGTCTCTTAGAACGAAACTTTGATTATATTACATATTTTCATGTTCCTAGGAGATTAAACCAAATTATAGATACTCTAGCTAATCAAATTTTAGATTGGCATCTTGCACACATATGAAAGAACATTGACATAAGAATGTAAATACATTTTTGCACACGCGATCCTTAAGACAAAAAAAATCAAAAAACCATATATAACATCATAAAACAACCAGAGTACATAGATGGATGCAAGCACCTCAAAAATGGGACTAATAAACGAGTCACAGGGCTTATGCCCTCAAAAAATATATACAAGTAAGTGCTCGTGGCATGTAAAAAGTACAAACAGGTTCAGGGCCTATGGGCCCTATTATAATAGTCCACAGCATGGGCTAAACGCCTAAATAATCGGACCCAAGTTCGAGGTGCCCCCACGACATGAGGCTGCATAGATGGTGGCAGGTCCTCTATCTCCGCCATCAGGACTGTGCAAGTGAGTGCAGTAAAGTTCCACTCAACTCATCTAAGGACTCTCTCAACCTCTCTGACTGGGAGTTTCCCTGCTACTGTTGCTCCTCCGGTGGCGGAAGCTGCGGCTTCTGGCCGAGGACGATGCCTGTTCCATGCATAATTGGTAGGTCGCACGGGTCCCACATCTGCATACAAAAAACATTTGCCCGTCAAATACACTGGCATCCAAAAAATGATATATATCACAAAAATGACATAAAAATTACATATGCAAACAAAAAAAAACTACAAAGGTGGAGACTTACCCATCTCCCCTCGCTCCTGACCAGGAGGCACGGGTATCTCAGAATCTCTAGAAAAATCTATCCCTGCATATGGGTAGTCCTCGATCATAGGGATCTGTCGTGACAACCACGCAAAGAATGCATCATCGAAGGACTCATTGGTCCTTCCACCACCCTATCGCAACAGTAATACTACCCATCTACACACTGCAGGAAATGAGGCCTGATGTCCTCGTACTACTTCCTGAGGGCTAAAGCTCAGAACTCTCTCGAAGAAAAATGAACACAAGATCCTCCCGAACCCAAAATTCCTTTGTGTCCACTGTCGACAATCTGTTAATTGCCTCTTCATGCACTCTAGTAATGTAGTACTCCAGTCAAAAATCTGTGCATTCAAGCACTGGATTGCATAGTTCATCTGTGCGTAAGAAGCCTGATGCAAGGCTGTCGAACCGGTAATCAGCCCAATTAGTAATAATATCGCCTACAGCGATAGGTTAGTGATCTTACTGATAGGTACCTAGGAGCCCGCATGATCAATCCCAACCTCACAGTGCTCGGCTATCATTTCTGAGATCTTACTCGGTCCTGCAGGAAAGGTCCTAAAGTTGACTGGTTCCCCTCTCCTTGACAGGCCAGTCAAAAAATAGATATCCTCGGTGGTGGGAACCAGTGATTGCCCCTCTAGCATAAAGGCCTCTACATCAGGGTGCCAGTAGTCAATCAAGGCATTCAGTAGCCTTGGTTGTGCACACATAAACGGACACAGAAAGAAATTCAGTAAACCACATTGCATTAACATGGCCATGACATTCGGATCTTCCGCAACCAACTCACTGACTGCTTCATGCTCTCTTTCCCTCCACTAGACATACATCCTGCCAACACAATAATGTTCAGGAGGGTCAGCACTTTCCTTTTAATTCTTTTTTTCTACAAAGAGGGGGGTTCACGCGAGCTGTTGAGACGACAGTCATGTGTACACGCGGGCAGCCTGTCCAGAGATAGCTCGCGTGTACCTAGGGCCGACTTTTTTAAGTTCGGCGCCCACCCAAAAAATGAACTTAAAAACAAAATTGAAGAATTGAATAGCTAGATAAGGGAGTTTGTACATACTTGGTCCAAGCAGAAGTTCGTTTCGTCCACTGTAGCTCCCGAAATCACCGTTTTTAGCAAAGGGGGTCTTTTGGCTCTAGATTCAATTTCCAAATCAGCAATGGTGATAATGAGCTGCTAGCTTCTATTTATAGACTTTTTGGCCTCTTTTTGTCACTTTTTTGGCCTCCCTTATCAGTTTCTTTATACCAAAAACCATTTTGAGTGATTCTGGAGGTATATGGGAGGGATTTGATTGGGTATTGGGACACTTTTTTGAGTTTTGAGAAAATTTAGACGGTCCATAAAAATTTTTCCAAGAATCAACTTGAGCATATAGGTTAGGTTGTTACCCCAACTTTTGCATCTCGTTGTCTTTTTCCTCTGCTATAGGATCAATCCCATCAGGTTGTGACACAGAACCATCATATTTGCTTTAGAAGTGTCGCAACTTGGCGGTAGAGCTTACCAGAACATGGATGTCCTAGGTAGGTCCTGGTTGCATTATGGTGTCCATGCCGTCTCTAAAACACTATAGGCTCAGGAGTCCTTATAGTATTTCCTGAATATGATTTTGAGCCTTATTTGCATGTTTCTTCCTCGCTCTTTGTCTCACCCTCAGGACTCCCAAAAAATAAACGAGTCTCCTTTTAAGCCCTTTTCAGACCCTCTAAAGATTAAAAGATTGTCGAGCGATCTTGTGGCCTTTCATGCTTGTTAAACTAAAATTTGAAGTCACATCTGTCCAGCAGTAGTTTACCCCTTTTTCGGTCCGGACGGTCAACTGTACGGACAAAGGTATACTCTATTGAATTTCCATTCTTTAGAAGAGTACTCTCAGGTATAATTTTATCTCTTTTTCGGGCCTGAGGGACTAAACTTACGAAAAAGAAACCCCCATGGAGTCCATAGTTAAGCTCTTTTCAGACTCCCTAAAATTGAAAAGATCGTCGAGTGACCTTATTCTTTCACACTTGTTAAATTGGTCCAGAAGAATATTCCTGATGGAGTCCATAGTTAAGCTTTTTTCAGACTCCTTAAAAGTGAAAAAATAGCCGAGTGATATTGTCCTTGTCACACTCGTTAAAATGGTTTTGAATCAACATCTAATCGGTGCTAGTTTATCCCTTTTTCGAACTGACTAGACTATCTTCGAAAAAGGTACCCCAATGGAGTCTCCTTTTATGCTTTTTCAGACTCTCTAAATATAAAAAACCACCGAGCTTACCTTCTTTGGGCTCGTTAAACTTAGATTGAAGGACGTTACCATTGGGTGTTTTATCAACCACATTTGCATACCTTATCCACCAACCTTGTGACAGTTTGCTTCTGCGTCTTAACACCTTTGTCTACCGAAGGATTTTTCCCGAGTATCATTTCACCAGAACATCAGTCTTGTCCTTATGCCTTGATATTGTATGTTTGCAATACTCGTTCCTCCATTGTAACGTAATATTCCTTTATTCTTTTTCCAAAATTATCGAAAAGAACAAAAAAAAATCAAATATACCCCAAAAAGAGGATGGGAAAAGTATTTTCTTTATTGTCAGCATAATGAGTCACCCTTCGATAAAGAACATATGTCTGTTTGATCATCAGACTATGGGATGTAGTATGACCTTAGGAAGATTCTATCGCTATATAGAGTTGTGTCCTCCACCGTTTGGTTATTCTTCCAAACATATGGAGAGTTTGTGTTGCCTCCTGCTTTGTAGACTTATGATTAACATATATGCTGCCTGAGTCGCATCACTTGTTGTGCTATTGTCCAAGGGAAGTTTGTCACTAAGCCTGAGTCATCCCCTCTGCAAAATGTCTCTTGTCCACATACCCGACCATCCCGAACACCCAATCAAGTCCTTGTTTGAAATCATTGAACCCTTCCGTTTGATCATCAAGATTATCACATCAATGACTGAAGAACCGTCGAAGACCTCTAGGTAGTGCAGTCGTACACTCATATTACACTCCTACCCAATTTTTGAAGATTTTGAAATTGTTGCTTGAGCTCTGAAGATCTCATTTCTAGCCGCCAGGCCGAATCAGCTTCTGGAAGATGGATACTCTACATGTATATCTTTCTGATTTCGAGATGTAGCTCCGCTGTGTATTGTTCGCAGCTACTCTTTATAGTTATTTAACATGGATCTACAGTGTATTTGATTGGTAGCCATGGTTCTATTTTATCCCGAGCATGGGTATGCCCGCCTCGGTGAGACATTTGTTATTTTGCAGACAGCACCTCCTAGTTCCTGATCCTTGGGCTCACTCGTTCGGCACATCAGTTAAGATTGGTAATGTATTTTGGCCATCAGATGCTCTTCTAACCTCACACATTAGGGGGCATCTATTATAACCCTAAATTGCACCACATATGCTTACCTGGCATTAGGCCAACTCATTTCCCTTCTTTGCCAAAACTTTGTTGAACAACTCTTTGAAAATCCTCTTGTGTAAAGGACCACACACCCTAACCCATTATTGCATGCGTGTACACGCTGGCTGGCTCACAACAACCCGCATGTACCCACAAAAGCACGAAAAAAGGAAAGTTGCCAATAGAACAAAAAGCTATGGGGGATTTAACTGGAACTCCCGGCCATGCATGGCCGAGGGTTCGTCCAAAACCATAGCTCCTTCTAGAGTATAAAAGAAGGGGTAGGGGTACCATTTGGAGGAGGAAAAAACATAGTGAAGAAAATCTACCCATTTGCGTATTCCATTGTCCCAACCCTTTAGCCTTTCCTCATGCCAAAGGAGATTTAACACAAAGCAGTTGAAGGACAGAAGAAGAGGAGCCCAGGATCAGGTTCAAGGAGTGGTGGCCGGTCTCAGCTTTTGTAAGTTGACTCACTTTATGTAATAAAAAGAATGTTTTTCCCGTCCCAATTCATGAACTGTCTATGGTTTGATTAGTTTATGTTTGATTTTCTAACCCTTGAGTATAGAAGTAGCATGCATGCATAGTTGTTGTTTGTCTTGAGTGCAGGTCATCTTTGGAAGGAGCAACACAAACAAGAAATCAAGCACAACGAAGGATCGACATCGAACACCGGTAATAAGGTAGGTGATCCTTTCCATGCATTTACTGAGGAAAAGGGATTTAAATCTAGGGATGTAGGTAGAAGGTAGTTTCTATTCGATCAAATCTACATGCAAAGTCTGAACTCTATTTTGCTAGTCCATAGGGTGTTTTTCCCAACAACAAGCACAGACGCATTATTTGCAAGAGGATGTTCCCAGGAAAGAAATACATCTAATTTCTCAAGTGGGAGATCTAAGTCTAAGGGTAGATCTAAATCTCCTAGAAAATTTGTAAGGGTATGTTGGAGGTGTGGAAAAGAAGGGCACTACAAGAAGCAGTGTAGATCCAAAGTTGAGAAAAAGAAGGGATCTGAAGAATCTTCTTCT
>ML826446.1:34712-48914 GCA_009831015.1 Picea engelmannii | reverse complement strand
ATCTTCTTCTACAGAAGAAAAGACCTCCAAGGAAGAAGGAGGGGATGTGTACTTGGCCTCTTCAAGAACACATGCAGATCATGAGGCATGGTTGATTGAATCTAGTGCATCCTTTCATATGACTCCCCACAGGGAGTGGTTCTGTGAATATGAAAAGTATGATGGAGGTAATGTTTTCTTAGGTAATGATTCGACAACCAGAATCATAGGAAGAGGAAGGGTAAAGTTGAGACTCATAGATGGAAGGGTTAGAACACTTCCTGGTGTTCTACACATCCCAGGTATGGCCAAAAATATTATTTATGTAAGCAAAATTGAAGATGCAGAGGTAAAAATAATTTTTGAAAAGGGAACTTGCAGGATGGTTCGAGGAGAAATGGTGTTGATGAAAGAAGTTCGGTTTGGAACTCTGTATAAGCTGCTAGGAAGAACTATTAGTGATGGGTGTAATAGCTCCATTGTTCATGATATTGAATTTGAAGAAGAAATAACTCTTATAGTCTCTGGAGAAAAAGTTATGTTGCGGCATCAAAGACTAGGGCATATCGGAGAGAAGGGTCTTCGACTACTACATGGTAAAGGTAAGGTTGAAGGTATGTCTAACTTGTCTCTAGATTTTGATTTCTGTGAACATTGTCTATATGGGAAGCAGAATTGGGTAAGATTCCCCTCTGGTGCAACGAGGGCAGAAGGAATTTTATAGCTAGTCCACAGTGATGTTTTTGGACCTGTGTCAGTCCCATCATTGGGAAAATCTGTGTACTATGTCTCATTTATAGATGAATTCTCGAGGAAAAATTGCATATATTTCCTCAAGAAGAAATATGAAGTCTTTCACAGGTTTAAAGAGTTTAAGGCTCTTGTTGAGAATCAAATAGAGAAACGAATTAAGGTATTGAAGACAGATAATGGTGGAGAGTTCTGCGGGAATGAATTTGAAGAATTATGTAAGAAGTGTGGTATAGCAAGGCAAAAGACTACTCCATATACACCTCAGCAGAATGGAGTTGCAGAAAGGATGAATGGGACGCTGATGGAAAAAGCAAGGTGCATGCTCAGTGGTGTTGGGATAGGGAAAGAATTTTGGGTAGAGGCAGTGGGTACTACATGTTATCTTGTCAATAGATCATCCTCATCAGCGTTGAGTGACAAGACTCCACAAGAGGTATGGACTGGTAAGGAACCTTCTCTCACACATCTTAAGGTATTTGGATGTGATGCATATGTTCATGTTCCAAAGGAGAATAGGAGTAAGTTGGATAAGAAGGCTGAAAAATGTATCTTTATTGGATATAAATATGGTCTCGAAGGTTGTAATCTTTGGAACCCAGAAACTAAGAAGCTAGTCTATAGCCAAGATGTGGTATTTAGAGAAATGAAGGATGTTGTTAAACAGGAAGTCATACCAAGTAAGGAAGAACCAAAGAAGATAGAGTTTGATTTAAAGGATGATGAATTAGACTCTACAAAAGAACATGAATCAGAAGAAGAAGATCCTCATACTCCAGTATTGAGGAGATCGGATCGAGAAAGAAGGCAACTCGAAAGGTATAGTCCATCTGATTTTCGTTCAAATTTTTCTTTGTCTATTACTGATGATGATCCTATAACTGTCAGGGAGGCAGTGGATTCAGAGGATGGAAATCTCTGGAAAAGGGCCATGGAAGAAGAAATGGCATATTTGGATAAGAATGAGGCTTGGGATCTAGTGGAGTTGCCAACTAGAAGAAACCCCATTGGCAGAAAATGGGTATTTAAAAAGAATCTGAATGAATGTTTGCACCCAATTCATCACTTGGTGAGAAAATAAAGAGTGCTTACCTGCCCAGTTGGGTCTTGTTGAGCATGACAGCTGTAGAGGAAAGAGTTATAAAAAGAACAACAAAACTATAAGCAAGAATTAAACTAATACAAACTAAAATTATGAGCATATGGATAAAGAAATAACAAACACAAAAAGACCAATATCACCAATGTTTTTAGGCTGATCAATTGATGAAATCTAAAGAACAATGAAGAAAGGGGACTATGAGTCCCTTCTTTCTCCAATGGAAGGCTCTTGAGGCCCTCACAAACTTGCTCTCCTTACAATAAGAAAATGAGAATGATGGTGAAAGAACTCCTAGCACACCCACTCAATGAAGAGGTGGATAGCTCAATGAAATGATGCTAATGTGTTATTTCCAAGGAGTGAGTCCTTAAAACAATCTAAGCAGCATAACATTACATGAAATTCCTTGAGAAAATGATGTTTCTTCAAGGCTTTTTATAGCATAGCATTGGGTGATTATGTAACTCCTTTGAAGTGTGAAAAGGGGCTCTTTAGGGATGAATTAGGTCTTTGACCAGCCTACCATGCGGATTCAGATCAGATTTGGGAGTCAAATTGGCTTGGGAGCTGATCCATAAGTGGTTGGTAGGCCGACCAATTCAATAAATGCGTCGTTTAGCAGGTGCGCAGGTTTTTGCGCCAACAGTCGCGCATCATGCACGCATGCGCGCATGATACGTTCTTGTTCCATGCATATGCACGCGCACCCAATTTCTGTCAAGTGCCCTTCAATTTTTCGTTACTTTGTATAGTTTTTTACCTTTTTGGAATGCTATGAAACTAATTCAGTGCCATGAATGACTTCATTACTGTTTGACGATGCTGAGTTCTTGTCGCCATGTGTGGATGAAATTTCAGTGATAACAGATGCCCCCTGATGGATGAGGTTAGGAGCATACATATATCCGAAATCCATCAATGTTTCTTCTACTGAGAATGTTGTTTTAAGAGAGAGCAATAGTGGGACCGTGTAGAGCAATCCTTTGGAGAAGAAAGTAACCGGTAGAACCCAACCTTCCATAAGGTGCGTAACAATATACAACTGTGTACAAACGAGGTGGGCATGCCCCATGCTCGTGTTATGTAGCTCTGATAAAAGATGATGGGAGTGTTTGTGTAGACAACTGCAGCGCCCTCGGGGGTGGTGATGATAAAGGCAGAAGACAATTCTGCAAAGGAATATACTCTGAACAATAGGCAATGATCGCGGTAATAAGTAGCGACGATGATGTGGGCAGTGATGGCCCGACCCATTTCAGAGGTCTTCGACAAATGATAAAAAGAACTGTAATAGTCACAAAGTAAGACCCACCATAACATGAGAAAGTGTTGGCGTCGAATGTTATGGGGGCCAATGACAGCAGGGAGCAATGGTGTTTCACCCTGTGTCGTTTGAGATCTCTCATTAAATGGAGAATGAGAATCAAGATACTGTCGCCCTTCTGGAAAAAGTGTGCTATTGTTGACAAAAGGGGAATGCGACTCCCAGAAGCAAAGGGCTTCATAGAATCTACTGAGGTGAGGAAATGGCAGAGGTACATAGACAAAGTCAAAAAAGTGGGAAGACTCAAGACTACCCTTGGTTGGAGGGTATATGATATAATGAGTGGCCGCAACCGTGTGACAAGGTCAAGTGTCAGGGGGATGCCAAGACCGAGGGTACATTGTGCCAGAGGCGGGACAAGGTGAACAATTTTAGAGAGTAGAGGTGAGTCACTTGTGAAGTACTCTGAATATATGGATGATGCCGGCAAGGGTAGATGAGAAGCAATGCTCCAACCAAGGGTGACATGGGTTGCGTGTGGCCAAAAAGGAAGCAAGTCGCCAACGGTGACGACAAAAGAAAATGTAATGACTAGAAATAAAGGCATTTGTACAATAAATAATGAATAATTTGGGGGAAAATGTACAAATACAGAAACGGGTGCCCCAGTGTGAAATGAGTGCCCCAGGGAGGGCAGAAATTTCTTGGAAAACTGATGAAGGGTGGGGGCCCCATTGGTGAGTTTCTATATGAGGTAGGTGAAATGGAGATAGGTTCGCAGATGGGCAAACAGATGGTGAATGAAATGGAGGGTTCATGATCCTGCGGAGGTGCAGGTAAAAAGAATAGAACCATAAAGAGATGATCTGGGAGTCCATATGGGAAGCTAGAAAAATGAGGAGAAGGAGTATGTGGTTGATTCCCAGCATGATGAAAGACTATCGGGACTCCCATCCCTAAAGGGTAATGAAGAATAGCATGAGTGTCAAAAGTGCCAAAAGGTGCTATGAATGGGACAACTCATGTGGGTAAGAAAGCTACCGAGTAACAGTAGTGAAGATGCAAATGGAGGTGTGAGTACTGCAGAGCCAGGAATGGATATCCTAAAGGCCAATATCAGAGGGTGTGACTAGAAATGTAAATGCAATACAGCGGGAGAGACTACATGCCAGTGTTGAGTATATACCTGAAGGAATGATGTTGAGGGATGATGATCAAGTACCTGCACACAGAACAACCAAATACCCAAAGTGAACAATATCTGAAGAGAATCAAAGATATGAGCATGTATTAGATAAATGTGACAATGCGTGTGTGTACCTGACCATAATATGAAAAAAGGTGCCTGAGGGGCTCAGGATGAAAAGTGACCCAAGGACAGCTGTGACGTAGGTGGCGGGATGTTGATCCCGTAGCTGAAGACGGTTTGAAAAATGGACACCTTGGGCTCCCGGAATGGTGAGTGGAAGTTTGGAAAAAGGCCTATATATAGCTGTAGGGCCCATATTGCCACCTCATTTGTACCTGCTGCAATAGTGACTGGACGAGAAGATTTCAGAGGAGATTTAGAGATTCAGGGAGGATGAGGCAGTCGATCGACGTTCTACAAGTTTCAGGTTAGTGGTCTGATCATCCTGCATAGAAATAGGTTTTCAATTTTTGGGCAGGGTAGGTACGGAGGGCCGTACAGAGGGTTTGAGGGGATTTTGTACTGATGACACCATTGGAAGATGATTCGTAAATCATCAAGGTGTTGGGTGCATTTCTTGGATCGAGCTGTGAGGTCATCCAAGTAGGTGAGGATGATTGCAGCCAGATCATGAAAGATGTATGTCATGGCCCGCTAGAAAGTTGCGCCGGCATTTTTTAGGCCAAAGGGCATGACACGATATGCAAAAGTACCCCACGGGGTAATGAATGTGGTTTTATACTGATCGGCTGGGTGGATTTGAATTTGGTTATAGCCAGAGAATCCATCCATGAAGGAGAGAGCTTCGTGGCCAGCACAGTCGTCGATAATTTGATCGATGAAAGGCGTTGGGAAGTTGTCTTTTGGACATGCATTATTGAGATCGTGAAAGTTGGTGAAAACGTGGATAGTGCCCTGTTTTTTGTCGACGGGTACAGGATTGGAAACCCATGAAGTGTAAGCGATGGGGTAAATAAATATGGCCATACATAATTTGTCAATTTCGGCTTTGATAGCCGTGGCTTTGGATGGGTGTAGCGGTCGCTGTTTCTGGCGAACTGGTGTGATGTCAGGCCAGGTGTTGATGCGATGCTCAACAATAGAGGGATCGAGGCCAGGCATTTCTATGTATGACCAGGCGAAAATATCCCTATATTTCTGGAAGAGGGATTTATATGCGGCGATTTCCTAAGGAGTGCAAGCGGCTCTAATGATGATTTCTTCGACGATGCCCTGTTTAATGGAAATGTCGATTTTGACGGTGGGGGAGATGTTAGCCAGATTACCTTCTTCAAAGGCGTCAGGGGTAGGAATGGGATTGTTGAACCAATCGATAGGCCCAGATGGGATAAAATATTTGGTTTCGACCGCGTAAATGGGATTGTGGCTAGGAGGCATGAGGGATTTCTGCGGAAGGAAGAGAGCACGATGATGTAGTGCGTCCCAGGGAGAGTCTAGGCATTGTAGATCTTTGAGTATTTCCTCATCGCATTGGAAATGACGGGAATATAATGGATCGTGAGGAGTGATCTCGATGATAGTGTGGTTTCCCCATGACGAAGAAGCAGAGGGGGTAATGCTAGAAGATGGTGAGGGTTCACTCGACATAAACCATATGTTGAAGTATTGAGGGTTACCCGTGGTGGTTGGGTGAAGAGTTTCCGTAGGGGAATGAGTAGGAGAGTTGGGTGGGTTACGGGGTAAATCCTCAGATACGTCATCTAAGAACCAAGGAGGCGTTGGGAGTGCCTCGGGTTCGGGAGAAATGACATGAAGATCCTCGAATGGCGAGGTAATGTCAATTATTTCTTCTGTGGGTTGGTGACGTAGAGCCAATTGACGTTGCCTATATTCTAGGATTATAGGACACTGGTATGTAAAATGAGCTAATGAATTACAGAGAGAACAAGGGAATTTCATGTGTTCATTGACTGAAGTGGTGACATAGCGAATGTCAGTGATATTTGTTGTGGAGGACGTAGCAGGGCATGGGTTGTTCTGAAAGTTCTGGCATACAACAGCTAATGTCTACCAGAAACATGACAGTGCTGGGCAATGATGGGTGTAATGACCATACTCGGAATAGATAGCACACGCGAATTTGGTCCTCAACCCTTTACTATTGGAAGGTTGGGTGGTAGTAGGACTAGCAGTGGTGATGGGTGTTGTGGGAGTTTGATTGAGGGGAATCAAAATTTGTAATTCCGGTAGTGATGGGCAGTTGTTGGTTTGGTGACCCTCTTTCTCACATAGTGCACAAGGTGGTGGGATGCATGGAGGAAGTGGAGCTGTGGGCTCCTTCTTCTTTCTCTTGCCCCCAGCCGTAGCAAGGGGGGTAGGGAGTATGGGGGTAGTGGGGGTGAGGACGGGAATCGCCATGGGGAGGCCTTCCTGTGGGGGAAGGTATGGGCGAGGGACCATCTCAAGTGGATGTAAATACCACACAGGGATGGCTAACACCATATTAGGTAGTGTGAGTGTTGCGGCTACCTGGAAAGCTTCAATACCGGTTGGAGGGTAAAAGAAGGGAATTTGAGTGAGGGGTTGGGGAACTGTCTCCCAAATGGGATTATGCCCCTGAGGGGATGTGGATTCGTGGACCGTAGGGGTCAACGAGTGCGTAGGAGGCTCCTGTGGGAGTGGTTCTATGATTATTGAGACATCAGGGATGACTGAAGCCTCTTGAGGAGGACAAGCATCCTCCATGGGAGTTCCATTAGAGGAGATGACGCATACTTGATTAGGGGGAAGGAGTGGTGGTGCTCCATGGTATGTCCCTAATAAGGATGGATCTTTGAAAATCCCAGGACCCATCTCGACGAGTGGATATGCATCTTTGTTGGTGTGAATGAGAGGAAGAATGTTATCGAGATTGGCAGATGGGTTAGGCTCGTAATGCAAGACTTGGTCGATGGTCACAATCTTCCCATTGTGGGGGAACATGATTGTCCTAAAGACGGAAGATGCCACTGCCTTCATAGCATACATGTAGCTACATCCAAACAAGATATTGTAATCGAGTGGAGTGTCGATAATTTCGATGTCAATGAGAATAGTTTTGCCCCCGAGTTCTATGGGGACATTTTGGAAAATCCCTTCAGGAGATGATGGTCGTCCGTCATAAGCTCGTAATGTGATGGTGGAAGGTATGAGTTCTGGGGAACCGAGTTTCTGCCATACTATTTTGGACATGATGCATGTAGATGCCCCCTCATCAATGATACACTGGTGGACGGTGATGTTCCGTATTTTTACTGGTATTTGAATAGCGACCAAGGCGGGAAGACGAGGTTCACATTTATCAAGGTCAAAGGTGATGAGTCGGGTATCGACAGGTTCGACTGCCCCCAAGGCGGAAAGTAGTGATTTCCACTGCATAGGACAAGTCTGGAGGACTTCAAAAAATGACATGGCAGCCGGGGATTGTGCTAAGTCATCTACCAAGCTGTAGTTATGAGTGGCCCTAGCCTATGGGTTGTGAACATTCCTGCGCAGGGGGATGTGAGGGATGCGTAATGGTGGTTTGGCGGAAGGGCGAGGGATCACCAACGGGGGTCCCGTCGGTGTAGGGTTTATCTCTGGAGAGATGGGAGTAGACTCAGTTGGTGTCGGATACTGACGATTGCGTGTTTGCAGAAGAATTTCTTCCTCACTGGTGAGGAGAATTGTTCGCTCTGCGGGATTGTTGGGATTGTGGTATTGGCCCACCTAAGGTGGGGGATGCTGTGTGTCCTGTTGGGTGTTTATCACACCTTGATGTGGGATAGGATTTTGCAGCACTGTGGGAGGGGGTTGTTGTGCATATTGTTGTGGTGCCTGTTGAGGGGCAGGTTGCGCAGGAGAAGGGGGAAGGCTCCCAGAGTCTTTCAACCATTTGAAATCAGCGATCTGGGGGCAATGGTGAGTGTAATGACCGAATTCACCACAAAGGGCACAAGGGAATATGGTTTTAATATTGTTCCGCCCTTGGCGTTTGTTTTTATTGCCCCCTTGGGGGTTTTGGTTCCCTTGGTTCTGATTGCCCCCAGTGGGGTGGTGCTGTGGGGGTGGATTCCCACCTTTACCAGGGTTGTTGTTATTCCTGTTCCATCCTTTCTTCTTGGCATTTTTCGATGGATGGGTTGGATTGGCTGTGTTCAACTGTTCAAAATTTTGGTATTGTTGAGCAGCAGAGGGTTGAACAAAGTTTACCCCCGCATGAGGATGTGGGGGAGCCATGGGTTGTGGAGGACCAGGAAATGGAAACTATGGATTTTGTGGTGGTATCGATCCATAAGGTACGTAGGAAGGCGTGGCACTTTCACTAGTACTATAAGATGATGTTGAGGGGGTACCACTGGTGACTGGAGGAGGTGGATGTATGGGAGGTGCCGGTGGTGGTCCACTAATGGGTGGGGGTATAGCAACAGGGTATGGCTGTTGATAAGGGGGTGGGGGGTAATATGAAGTGCCCCCATATGCCGGTGGGTATTGAGGTGTCCCATACATCGGTGATGGTTGGGGTTGTGGACCATGGTGTGTGGTAGCACCTATTAGTCCGTCTGCTGAGTGAGACATCCCAGGTTTGTCTTGACCAAATGGAACAGGTTTTGGAAGATCAGGAAGTATCGTGTATAAGTACCCTGACTGTGTGTAAATGAGGTCATACTGTTGGGCTTTACTAATGGCTTCCTCTTCAGATTGCAGGAAGGTGGAAGCTACATCCTTACCAAGGAGAGAGACAAGTGATCTAAGAAACCAGTCGAGACACTGCTGCTTGGTGGTTTCTGCTTTACACAAACTACGTCGCCTACGCCACTCATGAATGTGGTCAGCGATGTGGGTGGCTGAGGTCTGTTTGAAGTTAGACAGTAGTTCTAGACCATTGTCATGGTGGATGGGTAATTGGAAGAAAGTTAAGAACACTTTGGCCAACGACTCAAAGGTTGTGTGGAACCCTGATTTTTCTTCGACATACCATTTGGTTGATGGGCCAGTAAGTGTGCGTTGAAATAATCGTAGTCTGATGGAATCATCCATGATGCTATTGGAAGAACACCATAGATGAAAGGTCATGGCATGGTTGGCGGGATCATCCCTTGCCTTTCCTTCAAACTTTGGTATGTCTGAAGGAAGTTTTGTTGGCATTGCACGCCATGTGGCATCATGCAATATAGGATCATTGGTAAGCTTGGTGATATCCGGTATGTTGAGAGAGGCCAAATATGGCATCTATAGTGGGGGGGGAGGGTTAGCTCCATCCATGGTGTGTTGTGAACCTGACCCTTGATGGGGACTAGGTGGGTTGGTGCTCCCTCCTTGAGAGGAAGTGGGTCCCCCTCTTCCGTGCAAAGGAGAGCGAGTGAATGGATGACCTTGGGAAGTGGACCCAAGTAATGTAGAACCAAGCAAAGTTGATCCTAATATAGTGGCACTCACAGGAGTGTGTGAAGGGGGTACCGATGAGCAGGTATGACCAGATACTCCCCATAAGATAGGAGGGAGGTTGAGCAAGCGTTGTGAACGATAGGGGTTCTGTGGTTCCCCTATGATGTCAGACTAGTTGTGTGAATGTGTGCAACAAGTGGTGAGAGAAATATAGAAACAAGAGTCTCTACTGTGACTGTTTACACAATATATATATCTAAATCAAACTGTAATCAGATGTGCATCATACATAAATGACAAAGAAGCATATATGTGGGTAAGAGGGTTTTGTCCACATGGGGGAATCAAAAGAAAGAAAGTACTCATGTCCTAGAAGACGTAACGTCCTTCCTCTCAAATAGCACTGGACCTTCCAATAGTACTCAACAGTGGGGTCTGAAGTCACCGGAAGAGAAACTAGTGAAGGATGAAACAATTGGTTATGATGAGGGGTAAAGAGGGCATATCCCGAAAGAACTGGCGATACTTCCCAATAGCCACACAAAATCCAATCAAGGTGCAATTGTAGCCCACAACTGCCACCTGGGTAGATGTCCTAAAGTTGGTCACTAGGTACCTCGATCAAAGTGCGGCATTTATATTTTTGGCCTAAGAAATGGGTCATGGGCTGGATCCCGTCCAAGAGGTGGATGCCTCAAGGGGGGATGCACAGAACAACCAGACCTCGGCCTTCGACCCTTCATGGGTATCTCCCTGCCTTATGGTGATTGGAACACTTGACTTGGAGGATTTGAAGTTCCCTAATTGTCAACTTCTATGTTTGAAAATGTGAGAACCAGATAACGGGGAGTTATTTGGATGCCTATCCCCGAAATCCTACCTAGACTAAAATCTTCTTTTGGCACCTCCTGTGGAGGAAAACTTAGTGAGTTTTTAGAAAGATTTTTAGATGAAGTTGTTTTGTGAGGCTGGGGGTGAAAACCAACCTTGTTTGATTAAAAGTGGGAGTGGATATTCCTGTCAAGAAAAGATGGGGTGTTTTCATAATCCCTTTGGAGGAAACCTACTTGGACCTCCACGTTTCGAGAAGAATCTATGTGATTGAGAAGTGACTTTTGTGTGTGAGTGAAAGTGCGCCAAATTTTAGTTAATTAGATGTCACCTTGCTGCATGTGGACTTCGCTTGGTCCTTTACAAGAGTTTGATTACCTAATTAGCTAGATGTCATTGGTACAACCTTGCGGAATTTTAAAAGCCCTAGGAAACTAGCATGTGGACATGTGGTCTGTTACTATCCTTTAACACCCTATGTGTGAGTTAATCTAGAAAAAGCATGAAACTATCCTAGATTGAACATGTGGGCATGTGTGGGCCCGTTACAAACCTTTAAACTCTCCTAGTTTTTTTATCTAAGAAAGCAAAATTCCAACCACTATCCTACTTTTGTGACATGTGGGCATGTATGGGCCCGTTACAAATTTAATATATGTTTGAAAAATGAAACTAAGAGGGGTCCCAAAAAGGGCCTTTGTCCTCTCCTAAAGGTTTTGAAATTTTTGTTAAGGGAGATGAGATTGTTTTCGCAATCCTTTTCTGGTTCTCAAGATCACTTTGAAGGCGCAAGAGAAAAGCATACTCAATATTGTTACTTCAACTTCGAGTCCAAAAATGTGAATTTAGATGTGATTAAAATTGATGTTCACCTTAGATTGTAAATCAAAGCAAGCCATCCATGTGGCAAAAAGCAAATAAGGGAAATTGATTTTTATCCACCTAAGTGCCTATGTTTGTTTGACTATCCCCTTTATAAGTCGAGGGGTCTAAGTGGTGTAGTATTTAGAGCATGCATAACATCATATTAAGAAAGAAAATGACTTTCCCCACATCCCAAGACCTTACAATGTGAAATTTTAATTTAGATGCGCGGCCCCTAGTTCAGACAGAGGTGCATGAAGCGTAGGCGCGCGAGCAGAATTGAGATAGAAAGTGCATGTGTGCAGAGAAAGACGGTTGTTCAGGCGCATGCGCGCACGATGCACATCTGTGGGGTGGAATACCCGCGCACTTGTGACAAGCGGCCGAGAAAGAAAATCCGGATGGATTTCTCTCAATTCTTTTGTAAATTGATTGGTTAGCAGATCGACAGAGGCCGGTTTGTGTACCTGCAAGTTAAACAAACTAAAAGGAAAGAAAAATAAACACAAATGAGGGAGGAATTGATACCTTCTCCCCAGTATGGTTGCCAATCTAATTCGTCACTTGGTGAGCAAATAAAGAGTGCTTACATGCCCAGTGGGGTCTTGCTGAGCATGACAGTTGTAGAGGAAAGAGTTAGAAAAAGAACAACAAAACTATAAGCAAGAATTAAACTAATACAAACTAAAATTATGAGCATATGGATAAAGAAATAACAAACACAAAAAGACCAATATCACCAATGTTTTTAGGCTGATCAATTGATGAAATCCAAAGCACAATGAAGAAAGGGGACTATGAGTCCCTTCTTTCTCCAATGGAAGGCTCTTGAGGCCCTCACAAACTTGCTCTCCTTACAATAAGAAAATGAGAATGATGGTGAAAGAACTCCCAGCACATCCACTCAATGAAGAGGTGGATAGCTCAATGAAATGATGCTAATGTGTTATTTCCAAGGAGTGAGTCCTTAAAACAATCTAAGCAGCATAACATTACATGAAATTCCTTGAGAAAATGATGTTTCTTCATGGCTTTTTATAGCATAGCATTGGGTGATTATGTAACTCCTTTGAAGTGTGAAAAGGGGCTCTTTAGGGATGAATTAGGTCTTTGACCAGCCTACCATGCGGATTTAGCTCAGATTTGGGAGTCAAATCGGCTTGGGAGCTGATCCATAAGTGGTTGGGAGGCCGACCAATTCAATAAATGCGTCGTTTAGCAGGTGCGCGGGTTTTTGTGCCAACAGCCGCGCATCATGCGTGCATGCATGCATGATATGATCCTGTTCCATGCATATGCGCGCGCACCCAATTTCTGTCAAGCGCCCTTCAATTTTTGGTTACTTTGTATAGTTTTTTACCTTTCTAGAATGCTGTGAAAATAATTCAGTGCCATGAATGACTTCATTACTGTTTGATGATGTTGAGTTCTTGTCGCCATGTGAGGATGAAATTTTAGTGATAACAATGAAGAAGGAAAAGTGGAGAAGTATAAATCTCGGTTAGTAGCAAAGGGTTATTCCCAGGTTGAGGGAATTGATTTTGGTGAAATTTTTTCTCCTGTTGCCAAGTTAACCTCTATAAGATTTATGTTATCTATTGCTGCTACATTTGATTTTGAAGTAGAACAGATGGATGTGAAGACAACATTCCTGCATGGGGATCTGGAAGAAGAAATATTTATGAAGCAACCAGAAGGTTATGTTGTGAAAGGAAAGAAGGAGCTGGTATGCAAGATGAAAAATTCCATGTATGGTTTAAAACAATCACCAAGGATGTGGTATCAAAAATTTGATACTTATATGCTGAGACTTGGCTTCACAAGAAGCAAAGAGGATCATTGTGTGTATTTTAAATTAATTGGTGATCATTTTATTTATTTGGTCTTGTATGTGGATGACATGTTGTTGATAGGAAACAAGAAGGAGATTATCTAGGATGTGAAAACTCAGTTGTCCTCTAAATTTGACATGAAGGATCTCAGTGCTTCAAATTTCATTTTGGGCATGGAAATTAAAAGAGATCGAAAAAAGAGGAAACTCTGGTTAAATCAGAGAAAATATGTCGAGACAATATTGCAAAGGTTTAATATGTAGGAATGCAAACCGGTCAAGGTTCCTATTCCTATTGGTGTAAAGTTATATGTGGATCAGTGTCCCAAGACATGTGAAGAAGAGGAGGACGTGTATCATGTTCCATATGCCAGTGCAGTTGGCAGTTTGATGTATGCAATTATTGTACTAGACCAGACATTGCACATGTAGTGGGAGTTTTGAGCAAGTATATGTCAAAACCAGGGAAGGAGCATTGGACAATAGTAAAAAGGGTTTTCAGGTATTTGCGTGGCATTGCTAGCTATGGATTGTTCTATGAAGGAAGACCGAGATTGGATAGAGTGGTGGATATACATGGATTTGTGGATGCAGACTAGGCAGGAGATCTGGATCATAGGAGATCTACAGGCGGGTATGTGCTTAACCTATTTGGAGGAGCAATAAGTTGGATGAGAAAAAGACAGGCTGTAGTGGCACTTTCAACTACAGAATCTGAATACATGGTAGCCACTCATGCAAGTAAAGAAGCAGTATGGTTACAAATATTGTGTTCAGGTATTGGGTCGGTACAACAAGTTGTAAGGATAGAGTGTGACAGTCAGAGTGCAATTTTTCTGGCAAAAAACCCTGCTTATCATTCAAAGACAAAGCACATTGATGTTCAATATCACTTTGTGAGAGACATGATTGAAGAAAAGAAAGTATCACTAATGAAGGTGGACACTTTGAAGAATGTTGCAGACTCATTAACAAAATTTGTGAGCACTGAGAAGTTCTCTTGGTGTAGAGGATCCATGGGCATT
>ML826446.1:5778-25324 GCA_009831015.1 Picea engelmannii | reverse complement strand
CCAATGCTTGGAGAACAAACAAAAGGATGTTCTTTGTCCAAGGGAGACTATATTGTTGCCGATAAAAGAGAATGTATATCACATCCCCTCTTTTTGGAATATTTGATTTTTTTGTCTTTTTAAATTTTTTTAATGAGCTTGAAGAAGAATAAAAGAATGATATGTTACAAAGGAGGAACAAGTGTCATGGGCAAGAAAACTAGTTCCAAGTTCATGGAACATACGGATGCTCAGTGCAAGGAGACATGTGCAGGATAAGGACACTCAGGAAAATTCCCCCATGAGTCAAGGTGTCAGATCGCAAGGGCAACAATGATACAAGGATTGCATTTAAGGAATGCTTTGAAAGTTCAGTTAATAGCAACATGAAGCCAGCATTAGGACAAATAAACAAGGATGATACATGTGATGTGATTAAGTATGACACAACAAGACTCCTTCCATGTGAAGTTTTACGAGCCTAGAGAAGGTAAGCTCGGTGGTTTTTCACGTTTAGAGAGACTCAAAAACACTAAAAGAAGACTGCAGAGTGTTCCTTTTTCATAATTAGTCGAGTCAGTTCGAAAAAGGGGTAAACTTATACCAAAAGAATATCTCCTCAAAACCATTTTAACGAGTGTGACAACGACAAGATCACTCGGCTATCTTTTCAATTTTAAGGAGTCTGCAAAGAGCTTAACTATGGACTCACAACCTTTTTCTAAGTTTAGTGTCCTTAGCCCGAAAAAGTATAAAATGTAACTTAGGAGAACTCTCTTGGCGAGACATGTCTCTCGAGGTGTGCCTTTTTCCCAGATAATATATTGGCCAGAAAAATGGCTAAACTTATGCCAAATAGGTATTCCTTCTGGACCAATTAACGAGTGTGAAAGGAACAAGGTCACTCGACGATCTTTTCATATTTAGGGAGTCTGTAAAGAGCTTAACTATGGACTCCAAGGGGGTTCCTTTGATCCGGATTATTTTCGGCACGAAATGAGATCGAAGATATAATAAAGAAATGCAGAGAGATATCGCAGATATTCAATAATATAACATCAATGTTTCATAGATGCAACCATAAACACATATATACAATAATACACGATTTCTACTAATGAAAGAAATGTACAGAGACTGTAAAAATACAGAGTGAAAGACTCGCTAGAATGGTGGCAGCTTATCTTTGAGAAGAGATGTGACGGCTACTCGCATTCGTAAGAAGATGATTACAATGAGGCTCCAAAGGCCTTTTTACAATAAGCAGGAATGCCAAAAACCCTAGACATCCAAAAACCTAACCCTAGGAGATGAAGCACCAAAAGTCATGTGGGCCCCGTTTGGGTAAGTGAGTACATCAACTTCCCGGGGTCATAACTTTTGCATGTGATCTCTATTTTAGGCGTGTGATAGCTCGTTGGAAAGGTATCATCGAGGAGATTAATTTTGGGGGCTCAACCATTCCTTTGGCTATCATTGAGAACCTAGATCTTGAAAAACCTTCATTTGGGCCCTCAAAATGGCCCCGAAAGTTAAAACCTGCTAAAAATAGTAAATTGCCATAATTGCCAGAAAACTGTTTTGAGCCATTTGGAAAAGGTGGGTGGCCACCGATATCCACCTGGATCAATCCTCCCTCCTTAGGAAGCAATGGTCTCCATTGCGTTGAGTTCTCGGGGGAGACGAAAAAGTGTTTGTTGAATCTGCATCTTGGTGAGCTGCTTGTCTTGTTGGAGATGTCACGTTGCTCAGTTTGTGGAAATCTGTCACGAACCAGTTGAGGTTGAGGTTGTTCAACAAGTCTAGATACATGAGAGGACGATGTGCCGAAGGAATCTTTGCACTTTGCTGCAGCCTTGTCGACCTGCTTCTGTTGGATAGAAGGTGTTTGGGGCAAGGCTGTAGTGGTTGTAGTGTCCTTTTGTTCTCCTTTTGAACAGATTGTGAAGAAGATGAATTTTGCAGTATGAGATACTACCTTGCGGAACTTTTTAGGTGGAACAGTAGTCGAAACTACCTCTGGCATTCTGTAGAGATGACCCCCCAAAGTAACAATGACACTATGGGGTTGAGACTCATAAACAACATGGCGTCTCCACATATATGGTTGGACCAAGAGAACATCACAAACATCCAGTGGAGAAACATCACATAATACCTCATCTTTGAAGGGTTGGATGCCATATGACAATCGACACTGTTGGCTGACAGGGAGATCTCGTCCTTGCCGAAGCCACCCGATGTTGTATGGTTGTGGGTGTGGTGTTGTCAACAATCCCAACTGTTTGACGACCTTTGCTGAGATGAGATTTTTCTGGCTTCCACTATCAACAATAAAATGCAGCGGGGTTCCCTTCACCCACATATGTGAATGAAAAAGGCACTCCCCCTCTTCAGGATCTGTTGGTTCTTCTGGTTGAATTGTTGCGGTTGCAACAATAGCAGTGGGGTCTGTGTCAATGATCTGCCCTTTACCTGTATTTTCAGAATCAGATTTAGAATTAGGGTTTAGCTCCTTGTCTTTGATCTCGGCCACTAATGACTATTTTGAGAGACATTCATTGGTGTTGTGCCAGGGGATTTTGTGGAAATCACACCATTTTCTAGTGTCCTTCTTTGTCTTCCCTTGACCCTTCTTTTCTTGTGTCCTGGACTGGTTTTCGGGAGACTTTTTGTTAGGGTCGTCTTTGTCATACTTTGGTTGTTGCGGATTTGTAGACCTGAATTCCCATTTGTTCTGGTGCTTAAATTTCTTCTCAATTTTAAAAGCATATCAATAAGCAACACCGAGTGATGAGATGTCCAGAAAATCCATTTCAGTTTGGATGTATTTGTATAGAGCCCCACGATATTTCAGAACCAAATGTCGCTTCAAGTCTTTGATACCCAGCTTGGTGTGAAAGGTATGGAAGGTATTGGTGAACTCCAAAACTACTTGGCCCCTCTCTTGCCGCAGTGTGGTCCATCTCATGTATTGTTCCTCATAGTTGCCAACTGGGTAATATTGTTCTTTTACCGCATCCAAAAAAAAATCCCAAGTGGGCTCTACCCCATATATTCTAGACTCCTTTGTGGAACTTTTCTCTCAGTAAGTTTCCCATCAATGTTTGACATGAGGGAGATCTTTAAGGAGTGAAAAGGTGATATTTTCTTTGTCGAAAAAATTGTGAACAGAGAAATAACCTTCTAGCAGAGTTAACCATTTTTCTAGGGCTTCTGCATCTATCTGTCCTTCAAATACAAGAATATCAAAATTAACTTGTACCTTGAAAGGCAAGGTGCCTCCAAAGTGGTCGCTTGATGAAGATGCACCTGTTGCTATCGGTAGGCATTGAAGGATGTGGGCAAAATTCTCCATCATTTCATCCCTCTGTTGCGTGAGAGCTTGCTCAAGCAATAGATTGATAGGATCATCTGCCCCGTTGCTTTTCTTTTCTTCCGCCATTGAGGGTTTCTTGGGTGTGAGAGAGTAGCTGTCTTCAAGAGAGACAAGCTCGAGACCCAACTTTCTATACTCATACCTCGTCGGGGACATGCACTGAAGAAAATGATCAAGAGCAGCCTGCTCTGATACCACTGATCCATATTATTTTCAACATGAAATGAGATCGGAGATATAATAAAGAAATGCACAAAGATATCGCAGATATTCAATAGTATAATAGAAATGTATCAGAGATGCAACCATAAACACATATATACAGTAATACATGATTTCTATTAATGAAAGAAATGTACAGAGACTGTAAAAATACAAAGTGAAAGACTCGCTAGAATGGTGGCAACTTATCTCTGAGAAGAGATGTGATGACTACTCGCATTCACAAGAAGATGATTACAATGAGGCTCCAAAGGATTTTTTACAATAATAAGGAATGCCAAAAACCCTAGACATCCAAAAACCTAACCTTAGGAGATGAACCGCCAAAAGTCATGTGGGCCCCGTTTGGGTAAGTGAGTACATCAACTTCCTGGGGTCGTAACTTTTGCATACGATCTCCGTTTTAGGCGTGTGATAGCTCGTTGGAAAGGTATCGTCAAGGATATTCATTTTAGGGGATCAATTATTCCTTTGTCTATCATTGAGAATCTAGATATCGAAAAACCTTCATTTGGGCCCTCAAAATGGCCCCAGAAGTTAAAACCTGCTAAAAATAGTAAATTGCTAAAATTGCCAGAAAACTATTTTGAGCCATTTGGAAAAGGTGGGTGGCCACCAATATCCACCCGGATCATCCTTTTCCATAGATAATCTCCAAGGCCTGAAAAAGAGATAAACCAAAACCAGGGAGAATGGCCCTTTTTCGAAAATTTAGTCCCTCGGGCCCAAAAAAGGGTTAAACTTACACCTGAGAATACTATTTTATCGAACCGAAGCTCCTAGGGCATACATTTATTCGTAAATTAACCATATAGACCAAAAAAGGGGTAAACTACTGCCAGACAGATGTGCCTTCAAATTTTAGTTTGACAAGCGTGAAGGGAAACATGATCGCTCGACAATCTTTTCAATTTTAGAGAGACTAAAAAGGGCTTAAAGAATACTCTAAGAGGGATTCTTTTCTTAAGTAATCCAAACAAGACCGAAAATAATAAATAATCTCTTGTTAGATGTTTTTTTCAAAGTTTAAGCGAGCTTGAAAGATAAAAAACCATTCTCTTGGGGAGTCCCTCGGGTAAAGGCCAGAAAAAGATGAAGAAGAATGAGGCTTCAACATACAGTCATGGCGGGACTGAAATGACTCCCATTCCTATGAAGTACTTCGACATGTGCACCAAATGGAAAACAAGGTTCTAACTAGGATGCCCATGGAAGGAAGGATCTACCACATAAAGTATGACACACTTATCAACAAGGAAGGTTAGTGTAACAGTTCAATGGGTTCGATCCTGAGACCAAGTCTCAAGAAGGAAAACATGAGTGAACAAGTTCTTTCTCAAGAGCAATTCAACACCAAGGATAAGATGCCACATAATTTATCCGTGGCGAGGTAGAGTCTACACGAACACTAGGAACATATAAAGAAGCAACCTGAACTAACGCCGAATTAGGATGATGATTATCAAATGCCAGTTGGTCAATAGTGACAATTCTTCCATTATGAGGGAAATGCATCACCAAAAAAAGTGTAGACACCACAACTTTCATAACATATACATAATCATGCCCGAGAAGCATATTGAAATCTAACAGGCCTTGCACCACTATAACATCGACAAGGAAAATCTTCCCACCTAACGAGATAGGCAACTGAGGAAGAATCCCCAAATATTCACTAAGACGTTTGTCAAAATCCAACAGCTCATACAAAGCAGACACAAGCTCGAGAGAAATCAAAGCTTTCCAACCTGAGGAGGATAAAATACTTGTGGAGGCTCCTTCATCCACAATACATCGATAAATATTTTTTGAATTAACTTCAACCCTTATTTGAAAGGGTGCAGAAGAAGGAAGGTGAGGCTCAACAAGGTCATTCCAATAAAATGAAACCATCCTAGGACTTGGAGGGTATGTGCTTGAAGTGAGAAGAATGCCCCCTTGTTCTAAAAGTACTGAACTGGAAATGCTAAAAACATAGTCAGTAGATACATCACTCTCCATCAGAAGAGTGGGATCAGCCAAATATTGCATCAACGTGACCACTTTAGTAGACTCGACACTCTCCAAGAGAAGAGTGGGATCAATAGAAGATTGCATCAGTGTGACTACTTTGGTAGACTCGACACTCTCCAAGAGAAGAGTGGTATCAACCGAAGAATCCATTGACATGGCCACTTTGGTAGACTTGACACTCTCCAAGAGGAGAGTGGGATTGACCAAAGATTGCATCAAAATGACCACTTTCTCAACCACTGGCTGAATAGGCTATGAGACAACATGGTCTGAAGGCACATCACCCCCCAAAAGAGGAGTGGGATCAGTCGAATATTGCATCGGCATGGACACTTCATCAACCAATGGCTGAATAGGCTATGAGGAAACCTCAAAAGTCTTAGAATCAGAAGAGCTTGCAGAAATGGATCACAATCTTCATGCCTTTGGAAGGCCAAAGCATAAATGAGTAAGGTGATCTCCCTTTCAAAGCTTACAAGGGAACTTAGGCTTACGTCCTATCCATTTGGGTTTCTCAATAGAATCAATGCCCCCAACATGAATAGAAGTGGTTGGTTGCACATCTCCAACATGACTTGCAAAGGTTGGTGATTGGTCGATAACATGACTCACAGAGGCTACAAACCTATTTCCAGTATGAATAACAATAACTAGACTCTTTCCCTCAACATGACTTGCAGGGGCTGGGTGTTATTCTTCAACATGACTTGCAGAGGTTGACAACCTATCTCCAACATGACTCGTGGAGGTTGGTGATTTCTTCTTCCTATTCTTCCTCTTTCTATTTCATTTAGACTTCTAGTTACTAGTAGCTATACTTTCACCAGAGAAGGTAGAAGGAGGAGGAGAAGAATTTGTTGGCTAAGGAACATCAACATGATTCCCATGACATAAGGTGCTTAATTCATAAGCATCAAGAGAATTCAAGACATTTGGAATGGTACCCAACCAAACTGATAGTCCCACATTCAACCCAGGAATGTACAATGTGGCCATCAAAGGGACACCGATGTTTCTGAAGAAAGGAAAAGCACAAGAACCCCCTTACGAAGGGGTTCCTTGGTTGGTATTGTCAGGAAATTTTTCCATGAAGATATTATGAATAGGTTATTCCCTTGTGGGATCGTTCAAGTCTATAAAAGTCTCACACATTGACTTTGGTGAACCAGTCGTATAAAAAATGATGCCTCTAAGAGGTGGCTCCACATTTCTAAGTGGAAGACCAAAAATTCCTCATGATCGATGGAGTGGGAAGTCTACCACCTTAGGTCAGAGATCCAAAGCAATGACTGACTCACTCACTATGGAAAAATAGGGAGCACAGAGCACACCACTAAGAATAAAAGCCTAAAGATACAAGAAAAACAAATGACCCTTCTAAATGATTCCAACCTAGGGAATTGAAGTCCTAATCATCCAAAGCATTCATAAAGGAAAATGAATGTCCAGGAGAAGAAGTTACCCATATGTCTGATCGATAGTCCCTTCGGGTGTCGAACAGAGAATACATACTCTGCCTTAGGTACCACGATACACCCCTCGCAGTCACCTATGTGTCAACCTACATAATGGCAACTAGGCCACCAACTTGTAATCAATAACTAGGGGGGTACAATCGACAACCGAGAAAGTGTATGGGCAGGGTAACTAAGCCTGAAGATCCTCCCGAGGCCTGAAATGCAACAGGGATAGAATCACTCTTAGAGTACCTTAAACGGATCCAAGTGTCTCAGATATCTGACACAAGTTGGGCTAGTAACGCTATAGGATTCACCCCCAATACACACTCTCCCAAACGTTTTTTTGTGATCGGGAGTGGATATCTCCATCACCGTCCTCCACGCAACCTTGTGATTGACTCCTATGTTAGAGGATCTTCCCGGATTGAGTAATTACAAGGTGGATTTTTCACCCCCTAGCACAGACACCTAAGTTAAGTTTTGGTTTGCCTTGGAGAGTTTACCTCTCCACACCTAATCTAAGGCCCTAGCCTAAGCTATTGGTGAACCTTAGAAAAAGTGTTACTAATATATTTTAGATTAGCGCGTTCATTTTAGGGGATTTTCTTACTCAAGGAAAAGAAATGAAACTTATGTTGTTTGAGACTTTTGTGAAAAAGAAACTAATTAGAACACTGGAAAATAAGACTTTACACTAATTCTACAAATGAAAAAAAAGTTTCAAGAAAAAAGCTTGAACAATCCTTCAAACATAAAGATGCAATATTTTCTCCTTTCCATGCAAAATGCACACTACAACTTTCGAGTGAAAAAAAAGAGAAAATGAAAGGATTTTCTTTATTATTTTTGTTTTGAGATGCTTTCAAGATGAGAAGCAAACACCACCCTATGCTAATTTATTTTTCTTTTTCAAATAACAATGCAAAGCAAATGCAAAGAAAGAAAGAGACCTAAAAAGCTAGTTTTTATTTTTATTTTGTTCAAATCAAAGCAAAACTAACAAAAGATGTTAAAAGAAATTGAAGAATGCAACTCATTTTTCTTAAAATTCAAGATAAAAATAAGCCAAAAATGCTTGGAAACACAGAGAGAAAAGATAATTTTTTATTTATTTTTATTTCATAAACAATCTAAGCCTGCAAACTATCTCAACCCCAAACAACAGAAGCTTCTGGAACTTAGGAAGACCTAGGAACCACAAGTTTCTTGTAGGAAACGAAAAATATTTTGAAAAAATTCTCCAAAACAATAGAGACACATGATGTGCACAACCAACCTGTGTATGTACGTGGGTTGTATATAATGTAGACCGCATATGTACGCATGTTGTATAAAGAATAGGGTGCATACACCTCTATACATTTTCAAAAAAAGAAAAAGTTTGGACATAAAACTTGGGCAAGGGAAGCTGGTAGGAACCTGGAAGGTGACCATAGACCCAACCTCACTTAGAACACTCAGAAAACTCAGAAAGAAAATGAAAATAAAATCAAACTAATATCTCCCACTAAGACCCTAGACTAACTCCCCAATGGAGTTGTCAATTCTGCTACGGGGGAAAATCCCCCTATACTAGGTCTAAGGTAAAGGCAGAGCGTTAACTCCCTTAAAATACTGTTCTACCCTTAAGATACCCCAAAACCATCTAAACAAAGTGATGAGAGAGAAAGGAAAGAGAGTTAATGAGTGCACCTTCGGTCCTTACGGTTGGTGTAGACCTCTTTCGTTTGTTTCTGCCTCCTAGATCAAGGATCTCCTCCCAAATCTAACTTGCAAAAGGTTAGGAATACAAAGCAACAACATACGCAATATCTATCGATTGCTTTAAAAGTTTAGACATAGATATAAATGCACAAATTAAGAAAAACATTCAAACATAGGGTTTTGGGACAAGCATGAACTCTTTTATTCAATTTCAAGATAACAAGGATTACAACCTTTGTTGGAAACCACTCCACAAACCAAGTCTGGGATCCTCTGTTGTGGCTCCAAGTTCATCAATCCCACATTATCTTCTCACAACGAACATATCACCAAGGGAAGGAGGAAGGGTTTCATAAGGAGAAAGGCTGGAGGGGAAGGCTGAGGCTAAAACTCAAAATGAGATGCAAATCTTGGGCTAAGAAAGGGATGGGATTTTGGTAGATTTTTCTTATTCTCTTTCTTATGAATAAAGGATAGTTAAAAAAATCACTATTGAGATTGTGTATATGAAGAAAATCACTAGGGAAAACATTCCTACAATATTTTTTTTCAAAAACCTTTTTAGAAAGACTATACCTCCAACAAACAAAAACCCTTCTCCTAAAGAGGGAAACAACATGGAGGATATTGTTAATGTGATTAAACATATTACCTATGGGGAATCTTCCTTGGGTGGAAAAKATGAAGAASAAGGAGAGGACGRGACCAATGAASAAGACCAATYAGGTAATGATAAAGAGGACTCGAAACTGGAATCTTATTCATTATGGGATATMTCTCACAATTTGTTTAGAGGAGATGAAGATGATGACAACGTTGGAGAAATGAATTTATATCATAATGCATATAACACAAGGAGTAAAGGTTTTCCTACTATAGTATATTCTCCTTCAACCTCTAAGAATGGAAAGAAATCATCAACCACCTAGAAATATCCTTTCACCACAACAACTCCTTCATCTTCCCTTGCTTTGAATAATTTTGAATATGATTTTCTAGAAGACATGAAAAAGACACGAACTAATATTTCCCTGTATGAATTATTGAAGTTACCTCAAATACAAGATTTTTTTATCAACGCTCTTCAAGAAGCATCTGCAGGAAAAGGTACATATTCTAATGTAGGGGAAAACATAGTAAATAGAAAAGTTGTAGAAAGTTCAGATTCTGGAAAGAAAACTACTAAGAAGTAATTGAATGTCAATGCTTGTTTGATTGGAAATAAATCAAGATCTACTACCCCTCCTTTTCACCTAACATTTGAAATATCTAATAGGAATGTACAAAATTTCATGGTTGATTCTAGTGCGTCATCAAATATAATGCCTTATGTTGTGTGCCAAAAGTTGAATTCTGAACCAGGGAAATGTGACACTCAAATTGTACAATTGGACAGGTCAAATATGAAGGTTTTTGGAGAATTGAATTTTTTTTGATAAGACTGGCTTCCAATCCTAAAGTCCATCAAACAATCAATATCATTGTGGTAGACATTGCTTAATCATATGGAATCCTATTGAGTAGAGATTGGTCTGCACTTTTAAAATGATAGTTTTCCACTGACTGGTCTCTGTGGCTTCCCTATAATGGTAAACAAGACCAAATATGAGTGGATCAAGAGAGGTATATGAAGCACATTGTAACATATCTCAATGATCCCAGTGAGCCCATAATGTTCAATCATTCAATCTTGGGAAATTACTACTCCTATACTTTCTTTGGAAATTTTACTGTTAATACATCTCCACACGTGGAAACAAACAAGCAATTTGAAATCCTCCATTGTACCCAGATTGTTGAGACTAATTGTAATATACTAACTTAGTTATATATGTAAAGACTAACTCGAATGAAGATGATAACCTAGTTAAAAGAACTATGTTAGGTTCATACCCTAACACGTGGACTTTGTTTTTTGATGGATTCCAAGTCTAATGAGGGTGCAACTGCTGGTTGCATTCTTAAAGACCCTAAAGGTAAGAAATTATTAATAACATGTAGGTTATAATTTGAATGCACAAATAATACTGCAGTGTATGACACCTTGATTCAGGGGATAAGAAAAACAACTGACATGCAAGTGAAAATTTTGAAAGTTTTTGGTGACTCTGAGATAAATATCAGACATGTACACAACACTGTACATTGCATTTCTAGTCACCTGTAAAATTACTAGCAGGAGATATGTAAATTGATTAAATTTTTTTAGTATTTTAACATTAGTTCTATTCCTTGAACAATGAATTTTTATGCTAACTTTTTAGCTAATGTAGCCTCCAGATTAATTCCATCAGAAGGATTAATGCCTGACACATTTTTTTGGAATTGTTATACATGCCCTCATTACTAGACAATATTACCAATTGGAGGGTATTTGGTGATGATCAAGAGATCATCATCTTCCTAAGAATGAAATACAACTTTAAATATTCGACCATTGATGACGTGCACCATGATCAAGCGTTGAACAATTAGACAATGCACCCTTCAGATCAAGATGTTAAAGATAAGAAAACCTCAAAGAACTCCATTCCAAAATCTTTGGTGAGGTTAGAAAATCTATATGACATTTAGGATAATTTCAAGAAGGTAACTAACTGCAAGACAAATAGTTCATCCATGCAGTATGAGGTAATTAACTCAGGAATAGTAAGAACCCCCAAATGGTCAATCTTGGAACCAACTACTCTCCTATTGAAAAGCGTGCCTTTATTAGTTTTTTCATAGAATATACAAATATATTTGTATGGACATATGATAATCTAAAATTTTTTGACACTAACAACATTCAACATGTAATGCCAATGAAACCTGATATAAAACCATTTCAGTAGAAATTAAGGAAAATGCATCCAAATATGGAACCTCTGGTTAAAGGTGAATTGAACATGTTATTGGATGCTAAAATTATTTTCCCTGTAATACATACATGATGGATAGCCAATGTAGTCCCTGTGAGGAATAAAAATGGAGATATTAGACTATGTGTTGATTTCAGGAATTTAAATAGAGCCTCTAAGAAAGATAATTATCTCGTTCCTCCTATGGAACAGATTTTATAGTGTGTCTCTTGATTTGAGTTTCTATCTCTCCTAGATAGTTTCTCAAGATATAACTAAGCCATGGTTTCCCATGATGATTAGTTGAAAAACACCTTTAGAACTAAATGGGGAACATATGCCTATAGAAAGATTCCACCTAGACTCATAAATGTCGGGGATACATTTTAGAGAGTTATGGACTTAACATTCAGGGGATTGATTGATAAATCTATTGTAGTATACCTAGATGATGTCACTATATTCTCGAAGAATAGAAAATATTATGTTCATCATCTTAGGAAAATATTTGATAGATGTAGAAGATATGTTATTTCTCTTAACCTCGAGAAATCCATTTTTGCAGTAGATGAAGGAAAACTTCTAGGTTTTTGGTATCCAAATTAGGAATTATGATTGATCTAGAAAGAAGTGAGGCCATATCAAAKATTTCCTTCCCATATAATRAGAAATCTATGCAATCTTTCCTAGGAAAAATYAATTTTGTGCATAKATTTGTCCCAARTTTTTYTGAAACYGTGAAGCCTTTGCAACACATGATCAAGAAGAATGATGAATCCAAATKRGGACCTACAGAAAAATAATACTTCATTAAAATTAGGGWAKAAATAGAAAAARTTCCATCTTTAAGGATCCATGATTTTAAAGAATATTTCATMTTATATACATTTKCTTCCGACACTTCATTCACAGTAGTTCTCACTCAGAAAGATGATGAAGGAAATGAATTYCCTATTGCATTCAYGAGTTTAGGGCTATAAGAAGTAGAGATGAACTATCCTGAAGTACATAAGCATGCATATGATGTCTTTAAAGAAATAAATTATTTACACTTAATACCTTATCTTCCTAAATATAGAACCAAGGTAATGGTGTTGTACTTTGCAGTGAGAAATCTGCTGGTAAAAACATATTTGGTAGAGAAACAATCTCGCTTGATGAATACCTTACAAGAGTATGACCTGGAGATAAATCCTGCCAAAATAGTGAAAGTGTAAGGACTCTGCAAACTTGCACTAGAGTCAAAAGAAACATTGAACGATGAGGAAGACATGTATACCCAAGAATCCCTAATTGTGGATGCAATTCATTACATCCTTTCTCCCACTAACTCTTGGTACTATGAGTTGAAATATTTCCTAACTCATGGTAGTGCCCCCATATAGTTGGAACCTAGAAAAAGGAGATCTCTCAGACTGAAATCAACACAGTACCATCTCATCAATGAAATTCTTTTTAGAATAAATTATGATGATGTTCTTATCAGATATCTTGAAAAATTAGATGTAGAGAAGGTCCACTATGAGCTGCATGATGGTCTTGCTCGAGGAAATTTTGGAGGCGACACCACAACAAAAAAAATTCTTAGGGAAGGATATTACTAGCCTACAATGTTCAAAGATGCCCATTCATATGAAAGGAAATGCGATATTTGTCATAAGTCAGCCGAGAGGGGAAAGAGGAATTTTTTTCCTTTACAACCTGTATCCGTTGACAATCCCTTTCAATAGTGGGGTTTAAACATCATTGGGGAAATCAATCCTAATTCCTCCCAACTCCATAAATATTTATTGAAAGCAATTGATTACTTCAAAAGGTGGACTGGAGTTGTGCCTCTGAAAATAGTAAATGAAACCCATGTGATTTCTTCCCTTAAATCCCACATCATTACCAGGCTTGGCATTCTCCAATCTCTAGTATTTGATAATGCAAAATATTTTTCATCACTAAAATCGACTTAATTTTCGCTTGAAAAGAATATAAAAATTCACTCTGAGTTTGCATTTAGCACTTTGTGTATGAACTTGGCTCATGAGTGGGATTTCCCATTTCATTGGGAAATCCCACATCATAGAGCCTTTAAATCCTTTACTTACTCAATTAGATTGACATCATTTTAGTGATCCTTTTTCATTTTTTAGAAATACTCAATTGATGTCAGGAATTAGTGGGTCTTCCAATATGGGAGGACCTATTCCCACATCCCCTAATGTGACTGGAGGAGTCATAATGGCCATCTCCATTCACCTATGTAAAACCTTGTTTCCCCCAGTTTGTACAAATAACTATACTGGCCAAGAACTATGAAAAACCCAAAAATGTGAATGTGTGATGTGAATGGACCTTGTGAAAAAGGTCGATGAATGTGAATAATATTATGAATATATATTGCAGGACTGCTGAGAGGGGATATGTTGAAAAAGAGACCATGATGGCTAGAGAAAGGTGGTGGAAGGCACTTGGAATGGTGGCATTAACTTCCACTGAAACCAACACCATAATTGGACTTCACTGGCCTGGAGAACCAAGAGCGGCTCGCTGGCCCCGAATTAAATGACTCGTCAGGATTGGTAGGTAAAGGGCTCCTCATGAGTAATGAGGGATGGGGGTGAACCGCCCATTTGCAGAGTCTTTAGACTTAACCACTGTGAGAAAAGTTGTGCCACATGCAACCTCGCCGAACAGAGAAAAGGCAGGAAGTGTGGGCGATTAAGGGCAGACGCGAGGGAAAGAGGAAGAGGAACTCTGGAAAACACAGAGTGAGTGATAACAGAGAAGAATGAGAGTAACCTTCGTTCTCGGTCACTGGAAAACAGAGAAGCAGTCTCGTAGCATTGTGGTCTCATCTCGAGGGTGGCTAGTGGTAAATTCATTGGGTGTCGCTGAGCCTACGGTTGGATGGAAACGAGCACCCCTCTCAGTAGTTGCAATCACATCTGGTGTTATTTCTGATAAGTGTTTTACATTTTTCATCTTGAAATTTATATGCTAACATGTATGCTCATAGTTTGTGCAGTTTTATGAATGGTTTGAGTATAAGACTGCTTGTGTAGTGTTTTGATTTAGAAATGGTGGTTGCACGCTTATAATGGAAAGACTACGTATGGATTATGTTTTATAAATCGCTATTTATACACATATTGAATTAATTCAGACTTCAAGTCTGTTCTCGGGAAATCTATACCCTTATCCATCTCAGGTAATACCCTGGATAGATCTCCCCATAGAGACACCCTTCTTAGAAAGCTCACCAATAGCCTGGAAAAGGATTTTAAGGTGCAAGTCTTAGTAACCTTGTACGAGGAAGAATGATCCTCTTGAAATCCCAAAACAGCAGCAAACGAATACCGTGTTCACTTTGCAAGAGTCGTCAAGGAGGCATTGGATGGTCAGAATTCTCCATGGAGAATTCACGAAGTCCTGAGAGCCGTCAGATCTTGCAGAGGAGCAGGGGAGTTACGGTAAGCCTATTTTCAAGTTTTAAGTTTGGGAGAAATTGGACCATAGGACTTGAGTCAACAAGGACCGTTGGATCACTTGCATAATCTCATTTCGTGGATTCACAAGTTGAAGGGTTAAAACCCTTGCCTCAAGATTCGCGAGGTCATGAAAGGCAAAGTCCCGAAGGGGCGAAAAGATTTGTGTGAGCCAGTTATTGGTGAAGTGCATCCGAACTCGGTATTTTGGGGTTTTTTGCGTTGAAGAACCGAAATCTTAGCATCAATATTTGCGAGGTCCGAAACTTCAAAAAGGTAGGAAGTTCCGTTGTGGGACCCATGTTGACGACGTGTCAAAATTTTGGCATTTTGGCATATCGGCAGATAGGAGGTCGAGAATTTTGTCTCGAAAGTCCTGAAGTCGCTAGTTACGATAAGGAGTAGCAAGGAGTTCGAGATCTCGACACTTTGGGTGTCGGGATACAAAGGAGGTAGCGCTTTGGGAAGTGAAGTCGCAAAGTGCCAAAGCTAGGGACGAGGGACACGTGGTAGAACTGCAAGGTGGGCCTGTGCGATAGATAGGCCAACATGTGTCACCTAGTGAAAGGAGTCAACACCCGTTGACCTCTTGCGTCTCAGGGATTTGTGAGATAAGGGAACGAGAGTTCAACCCTTCGACTTGCGAAGTCGCGAATAGTGAGAACGCAAGAGGGAAAGCTAACATCGCTTCTCGGGGTTTCGTGAAGGGAAGGTGCCAAGGTTGGGTGCCTAGACTTAGCAAGTGGCGAAGTTGCGAGAAGGTCAGGACCGTCCATCTGAGGAGGATAGGTGGCAGAAATCAAGGGATCTCGCGAACTCAGAGGTCCGTAAGATGAGAGCCCAGGAGTTGGGTTCTCCAAGTCGTGAGTGGCGAAATCGTGAGGAGCAAGGATAGCTGTTGGATCCAGGTCAAGGGAGGACCGTTGGATCAGGAGCTTCATCACGTGCATCATGCCTTTGGAGGTTTGGAGGTTGAGAGAACCTCTTCTCGACATCAGAAGTCGCGAAGTACCGAGAGCTGAGGCACGAGTGTGGACACATGGCAGAACCACAAGGTGGGGCCCATGTGGTTAATAGTCGGACATGCATTGCCTGAGAAAAAGGAGTCAACACTCCGTTGACTTCTCATGTCTCAGGGATTCGCAAGATATGAGCACGGGAGCTTGACGCTACAACTCGTGAAGTGGCGAGTGGGGAGAAGTGTGAAAGGAAGGTCAACCCTCATTGACTTCCAAGTTTGGAGGTTCACACGGGAAGAGCACGGAGATTCAACCCTTCGACTTATGAATTTGTGAGTTGTGATGGGAGCTATTGTTTAGCCTAGCCAGTGGTCAAGCATGGAGGGCGCTGATAGAAGGGACCTATACCCATTTTTTGATCTCGGGTATCGCGAGATTGGAAAGGAGGAGTCGAGAGCTTCGACTCACGAACTCACAAGATGGTGAGTTGCGACAAGCACCTTTGGGAATAGGCCTTGGTCATAGCACTATGGTCACTTGGGATTCGTGGAGCTCGTGCCTAGTGCTGTTCGCATAGGGGAAATTCTAAAGGACCCATGGATCGATTGAATTGAGATTCGAGCAAGGAATTGAAGGAGTCGCTTCGGCTTATAAAAGAAACTAATCGATCCTTAAGATCAGGAGGTTGCGTAGAGACCTCTGTTGAGGTAGAGGTGGCATCTGCAGCCTGTGCTAAGCCTCACAGGGTTTCAAGGATTCTGTCCCTCGAGAAAAGGCAAAAAAAATCCACTACGCCATAGCGGGTTTGTGACAAATTGGTATTAGCACATGGTTACATCACTTGGCCTACTTGGGCTCATGAACGGGTTGCATAGAAGCTCCGTTCGGAACACTCCAAAAAAAGAGCAAAACCCCTTGTCTTAACCTTCCTAATCAAAAGACGAAGTTAAGAATGAAAAACCCCTATTGTGTGTGTACATGTGAAAATATGAATTATGTACTGGTTATAAATAAATATAAATATTGACTAACAACGATCGTTTTTCCTCTTGCACACAAGCGGAAGATCAACCATGGGAAATTATCAATGCATAGTATGGTGACTCACCATGAAGTGGGAGAGGGCTCCCACAATAGAGACAAAGAGTCCGATGAAAGGAGGGCAGCGGGGACCCCTCCAGGTCTAACCGAGACTGTGAGGAGCCTCATGGTGAAATTACAAAGCTGCAAGGCTGACAATGAAAGGATGATGAAAGAACAAGAAAAACAAACAAAAATTAACACAATTTTACTGCAGATTTTATCCGATCTACAAAGACAAATGCAGCATGAACCTGAAACTCAGAAACATGGTCATATCAATGGTCACACTGAGAGGAGCACCTTGAAAAAGGTCCACCCTAGAGGTAAAGGACAAGCGTCAGATGATTCCTATGAGAAGGAAGCTGGCGATTCAGAGGGCTCTTCTAGAAGCAGAACCAGTTCCTATTCCTGAAAGAAACAGAAGAAGAAAAATCCTTCCAAAGGTAAAAAATTCAAAGAATTCAGAAAAGCCAAACCACCCTCCTTCAACGGTGAAATAAAGAAGGGAGAGGAAGCAGAGGCCTAGCTTCTTGGACTAAAGAAGTATTTCAGAGTCCATGACTTCTCAGAAAATATGAAGGCTCGAGTGGCCACCTTCAACTTGAACGGAAAGGCTTCCATTTGGTGGGAAGACCTTAAAAATGTGAAAGGGGTTCGCGAAGAGGACCTATCTTAGGGACGGTTTGAGAAATACTTCCAAAAGAAGTATCTATCAGAAAAATATTTCGACAAAAAGACTAAAGAGTTTTATGAACTCAAACTGGGCAACTCACTATAGAAGAATATTTCAACAAATTCCTCGATTTGTTGAGGTATGTACCCTATATCAAGGCGGAAAAGGCAAAGGTGCAATGTTTCATCAATGGACTACCTAAGGACTATCGGAATAGAATTGAATTTGATGAGCCAAAGAATCTAGAAGGCACTATTCAAAAGGCAACCTATTATCATGAACAGTTTGGGCATCGAGTAGAACCTCGCGAAGGATGGAAATAGAAGAATAGTCCAAGATTTTAGAAAAGGGGAATTAAATCCCCAGGATTTAAGAAATATAAGAAGAACCCAAGAATGAACTTCCCAGCCCGAAGTATGCACCAGCATAATTTTCCCTCCTTGAGTGGAAATAAAACTTTTGGACCCATATCAATGAAGACTGATAACCCAAAGAGAGAACCTTTGAAATGTTGGGGTTGTGGGGAAGAACATCTATTGAGAGACTGTCCACACTGACAATAGAATAGTCAGAGGATTTATAACATCCAAGAAGCTACTTCTGTTAATAATGTGGCCAGGAGTGAGCCACAAATTTATGCAGCCTTGGATAATAACCAAGCCAACCACCAAGCTTCAGTAGTGGAAATAGAAGGTATGATTTCCAACCATCTAGTGTTTTTTTTAATTGACCCTGGTTCACATTTGAGTTATATAGCCCCTAAATCTGTTGATAAGTGTAAACTACAGCCATAAAAACATACCAAGCCATGGTTGGTACAGCTAGCCACTGGCACCAAAAGAAGGGTAGCAAAGGTTATACCAGCCTACCAATTGATGTTGGGTAGATTCTCCACCCAAACAACCCTTAACTTATTACCCCTGGGATCATATGATTTGCTGATTGGTATGGACTGGCTAGCCGCCCATAAAGCCAGATTGGACTGTTACCACAAAACCTTAGAATGTGTAAGTAAAGAAGGGAAAAAGATAACCTTTCAAGGGATCCAAAAACCTGTCTCGGTGAGACAAATATCAGCTCTGCAAATGAGAAAGTATTGTCCAAAGGGATGTCCCCTATATGCAATACAGGTGTTGAAAACAATCGAAGGTGACAAACCAAGCCTTGACGATCACCCTATCTTGAGAGAGTACAAAGATGTGTTTCTGGAAGAGGTACTGGGTTTACCTACGAGAAGGGACATAGAATTCTGGATAGAACTTGCACCGGGAGCAGTGTCGGTGTCTAGGACACCCTACCGGATGAGCACATCTGAGTTAGTTGAACTCAAGTTGCAATTAAAATAATTGATGGATAAGGGCTATATTTGGCCCAGTGTGTCTCCATGGGGAGCACCAGTCTTGTTCGTGAAAAAGAAGGACAATACCCTTAGACTGTGTATATATTATAGGCAACTCAATAAGGTAACTATAAAGAACAAGTACCCCTTGCCCAGGATCGATGACCTCTTCGATCAATTGGGGGGTGCGTCTATTTTCTCAAAGATTGATTTGAGGTCGAGATACCATCAAGTCCGAATCAAGGGCGAAGACATCCATAAAACTGCCTTCCGAATGAGGTATGGTCACTATGAGTTTGTGGTAGTGCCATTTGGGTTGACCAATGCCCCTGCCACTTTTATGTGCTTGATGAACAATGTACTTAGCAAATTCCTAGACAAATTTGTTCTTGTTTTTATTGACGATATATTAATTTACT
>ML826445.1:72022-92976 GCA_009831015.1 Picea engelmannii | reverse complement strand
TTAGCCCCTTTCCCACCTTCCAGCCCCTAATTCCTTGCCCACTCTGTGGATGCTCAGTCCCCCTTCACTCATTCATCATGGTCGGTCTGCACCTGGCAGTGTTTATATTTTATTAAATGTTCTGCATACATACAAGTACAACAGCAGGCTCCTGGCCTTCAACACTTAGGCTCCCTGGCCTAACAAACACATAAGCCTCCAGCTTATAAAGACTTGGCTCACTAGCCTATAAAACATAATTACAATTCTTTTCAGAACATGGTTTACAACGGGGCTCAGCCTTGGGGACACTACAGTAAAGGTTGCAACAACCCTGTTGGGTGCATATGCTCAGCTTTAACTTTCTGACACTCCATACATCTAGCGATGTATTCAGCGATCTCTCTCTTCATACCCATCCAAAAGTAATGGCTCTTGACCACTGCTACTGTTTTCTGATATCCAGGGTGCCCTGCATAAGGCACATTATGCATCTCCTGCAAAATCATCTGTTTCAAGCACTGGACATTGGGTACAAAAATTATGTTCTTGTACAACAGTATTCAATCTATTTCCAATTTATAAATTTCCATCTTCTGTGGCATCTTACCCTACTGTAGCTTGGCCACCAATTCGCTGTACTGCAGATTTGCATTTCCAGCCTCCAGAATTCTACTTTTAATATCAGTCTGATACATGCTAATGGACGTAGCATGTAATTCATGCACCCTCCTGCTGAATGCATCAACCACTTTATTCTCCTTTCCTTTGATATGCTTGATCTCAAAATCATACTCACACAGAAATTCTAGCCACCTACTTTGTCTAGCGTTTAAGGTTGGTTGATCAAACAAATATTTCAGACCGTTATGGTCTGTTCTAAGTTCAAACTTCCTTCCCATTAGGTAATGCCTCCATTTCTTTAGAGCATGAACTATGGCTACCAACTCCAAGTCATAGGTTGCATAGTTCTTCTCGTGCTCTTTTAATTTCCTGGACTCATAACAGATTACGAATCCATTCTGACTGAGGACCCCTCCCAGTCCTTCTTTGCATGCATCAGTGCATACTATGAAATCTGCATTTGGATTTGCAATCCTCAGGATTGGAGCACTGGTTAACATCTGCTTCAATCGCTGGAAACTTTCCTCACATCCCTCTATCCAGTGAAATTGCTTCCCCTTTCTTTGCAAGGAAGTGATAGGGTGAGCTATCTTGGAAAACCCTGCGATGAACCTTCTCTAATAACCAACCAATCCCATGAAGGATATAACTTCCGTTACGTTCCTTGGCATTGACCATTCTCTAATGGCTTCAATCTTCTAAGGGTCTATCGCTATCCCATCCTTCGAGATAATATGTCCCAAGTAATAGATCCGCTCCTGATAAAATGAGCACTTGCTCAGCTTGGCATACAGTTGGTTCTCTCTTAGCACCTGCAACACCATCCTCAGATGTTGTTCGTGTTCTTCTTCGGTCCTGGAATACACCAGAATGTCATCCAGGAAGACGATGACAAACTTGTCTAGATAGTCCCTGAATACTCCATTCATCAAGCTCATAAAAACAACGGGTGCATTTGATAGTCCAAATGGCACCACTGTGAACTCGTAATGACCATACCTTGTTCTAAAGGCAGTCTTGTTGATGTCTTCATATTTTATTCTTACTTGGTGATATCCCGATTTTAGATCTATTTTCGAAAATATCTTTGCATCCTTCAACTGATCGAAGAGATCATCAATCCTCAGTAGAGGATACTTGTTCTTCACCATTACTTTGTTCAAATAAGCACTTCTCTCTTCTTATCGTTTCTTTCATAGTTTTTGGGTCATCATACTGAATCTTATCCCCAATAGGAGGCGATAATCCACTAAGGTACCTCTGAATCTTGACAGACTCATCTTTGATGAACGGAACATACTTCAGTAATTCCAAAAACTTTCGTTCATACTCATCAATGGTCTGGTTGTCCAGCTTCAGTTCAAATAAGTCTTTCATCTTTCTGTCATAATATCTTTTAGTTAAGTATTTCCTCTCGAAATACCTCTTGAATTATTTCCATGTGATGTCCCTTTCCCTGATGTGTTGCACCTGCACAAGTTGATCCCACCACATGGATGCCTTTCCCTTCAATTGATACATGACAATATTTCCCTCTGCATGAGAGGAATAATTCTACAGTTGAAAGTATTTCCTCATACCAAGCAACCAAGTTTCAACATCTTCCTCCTTATTATGTTCTCCATTGAACATTGGAGGCTTGATCTTGTTCATTTCCCCTTTCAATTCATCCATCCCAGATATCCTATGCTTTCTGGTAGAAGATGGGCTTGAACTACTGTGTGCTTCCCTACTAGAATTCTTTGGGGAGTGACGATGATGTCTGCTAACACTCCTTGATCTTCTTTTCCTCTCAAGGGTCCTGCAACTCTCCGTCTTGCTTGAGTCACTCTCCTTTTCCAATTTCTTTTCTATTCTTTCCAGACTCTTCAACATCCTTAAGTTGAATTCACCCTGCTTATCCCTAACTTTCATGAGCGTTCGACTATCAGCTCGGCGAGCCTGGGCATCTTTCTGCAATATTTCAATGATTTTCATCATATGTCCTTCCTTATCCATCTCTTTTCCTTGCCCATTAGAGTTTGATCCTTCGACTCCCAAGTTGACATTCCTTTCTCTTTCATTCTCTGAATTGGAGGCAATCCACACCTCTTCCATTCTTTGCTCTCAACGACAACCCTATTCAATTCTGGCACTTACTAAGCTTCTGCAAACACACGTGTAGACAACAAGGATTTGTCAAGTCGTCATTCTTAGCAAATTCCACACATTCAAAACCATTCTGATTTAAGAAAACGCTTCGACTTCACAAATTTTCTGAGTTCTGCTTGGCTCTGTAATTTTCGGGTGATAGCTCCCTCTTTCTTAGCCCCTACCATCGTAACCAAAGGTCGTGACCAAATGCTAGACTACTAGGTGATACTCGGGCTTTCGACCTTCAAAGAGTTTAAGGTACACACATCTATCTCCCGGAGTTTCGATTTACCGAATTCGCGTAAATCGGGTGGATCGACAGTCCACGTTTACCCAACATCCAACAGTTAAAAATCCGCTACGGTTCTTCTATCTTCGAAGATTTCGGGACTTCGGGTTTCGGGGTTTCGATAACCGGGAGTTCGAAATGCAGCAACCCAAACCACTGGTCACTCCATTCCATGAACTCTGATACACGAGTTCTTGTACGAGATCCAACGATCCAGATCTTTTCAGAGTTTCGTGAACCAGGAGTTCACGATGCAACGACTCCAAATCTCTTGTGACTTCAATCCCCGAATTCCGATATGGGAATTCATGTATGAGATCAATGGCTATGAGCCTCCCCTGATCCGATGGTCCAGATCTCTCCTAAGCTTACACCTATCAAAGCTTTTCATCCCTAAATTCCTCGCTAGTTGGCTGGATCTGACGGCTCACGGGATTTCGACACTTCTTCCTGGAAGCACTCCACTGTCTGATTCTACCCTTGTTAATCTCTTTCACGATTCAGGACTTTGAGTGACCAAGAATTTGGCCTGCGCTCCAAGTTCACGATCCCTGAATTCACGAAATGATCCAATGGATCAAACCAACCACGATCAATGACCCACATTTATTCTGGATCCTAGGATGGCGAGTTTCTCCATCCACTAACCACCTTGCAACTTCTGGCTATCTTACGGTCCTCGCGATTTCACGAGTTCTCCGCAGAGAATTATGACCATCCAACTCTACTTCTCAAGGACTTCTGGCCAATGACTTGGTACCCTCCTTCTGAACTTTCATCTACTTGATCCAATGGTCCTGATTCCCCACGATCTGATGACTCAGATCTCATCGACATTTTGTGTATTGGGATTTTGTGTGTCACGAGGTCAAAAGATTTTCCACCTTCATCCTCCCTATTCCCAAAATGTCGATTTCTTCCTGGACAATTAACGGTCCATATATCTCTTAGATCGACGGCTGTGATCCAATCGTGAATTTGTGTTTCATGAATTCTCACGAACTCACCCTTAAACCATTTCAAGTCACGAGTTAGCAAAAGGCTGATCACTCTCCACACGTCCTTTCTGATGGACAGTCCTGACGAATTCGAGATTTCACGTATCGCGATTTCCACACTCCTATGCAACTCCAAAGGGTTTTAAACCTTGTGCACGTTCCCCAGATTTGATGGTTGTGAGGGTTATCCTTTCCTCTAGAACAAATTCTATGGCTCCAAAACTTCTGGTGTGGAGTTCTCTCTCTCCCTGTGGCCATATACCAAACCGGCTACAATTTTATAATAACGCTACACCTCCTGAGCTTTGTAACACAGTCAAGTAGTTCGTTGACACTCAGAAACATTATGAGGTTTGAAATTAGTCCTCCAGACACAATTTCTTCTCAAAACCTTGGTCCAAAGACCACTTATCTGGCCCATCCAGGCTCAGCGTTGAAACTTGGCTCTGATACCATACTGTAACGTCCCCCCACCATCAACCCCATGGTCGGGCCAACATTACTACGCGGAAAAACACTACTGTAACATATTATGCATTCTTATGAAATACAATTGCTTAATTGCAGTTAAACATAGCGTAAGCACATTAATACCGTTAGCATACATAATCCACAGCATTAACAATAATTCATGAATACAACGAAATACATGTAAACATTGCTAGAATCACAGACATGCATATTTAATTGAAATTATACACATGTATTTACTTATATTTTAGACTAGATGTAATTCACCAACTGCATGTAGACCTCCCACGAACCTCCCAGCCTTAGACCGCGCTGCTCATCACTCTCAGTAGTAGGTCACCCCTGAGCTGGGACTAAGATCCACTGGGTAGGGATTCCTAGGCTAGGCAAGGAATACAGGAAGATACACAGTCACAGGAGAAGGATTCTCTCCCAGGAGCCACTTATGCCCACTACCCACAGACTCTCATTCCCCACATGTCTGTCCCACCCCAGGAGTATACACCTTCACTGTCACCAAGAAAGTCCATCAGCTGCTAACCTCCCTTCCCTTAGGCTTCAACAATAGACCAAACTGGAAGTCTCCGAGCTCTGTGGAAGCTACAGGACTCCTTCCAGGAGTTCTCACTTCCTCCTCGCACTCTCTCACCTGGAGAGAGTCACTCACAGATTGGGTAACTTGCCTCTTCAACAATAATCACCTCCCTCACTCTGGCTAGCAAGCCACACGCAGTCCAACACTGAGTGGCCACAACAGTCAATTGGGAAAATGGGTATGGACACCTGAAATGGAAACGATCAACGCTAAAGTATAGCGTGACTCTCTATTGTTTCAGATTTGTGTAAGGTGTACAAAGGTTCAATCATAGAGGCCAAACAGGTACAGATGGAGGATGGAGGAATTGGAAGGTTGAACCTTGGATTCAGGTGATGGTTGGAGAAATACCCACCCCCCTCCTATGCAACAGTCGACGGAATGGAAAGAGAACCCCCAACAAGACTCATTTCCTGGGTTAAATCACATGCACCTAGGTCAAAACATGTCTCCCATGAAGCTGCATGCGTCCCTCCCCAGTAACTTAGGACAAAACATAGATTTCACATGGCTTTTGGGATAATATTAAAATATTATTCCCAAGGACTTAAGCCCCTAGGCTCCACACTTAGCCTCTCTTTCCAACCTTCCAGCCCCTAATCCCTTACCCAGGTTTTGTGGAAGATTGGTCCCCCATCACTCATTCATCGTGGTCGGTCCACACACAAACATGTTTTGTATTAATACTGTGCATAATTACATGTACAAAAATCAGGCTCCCGGCCTTAAACACTTAGGCTCCCTGGCCTAATAACACATAAGCCCTTTAGCTTATATAACTTGGCTCACCAGCCTTATAAACTTGAATTACAGTTCATAAACAAGATTTATACTTCATAGACATGATTTACAACAGGGCTCGGCCTTGGGGACATTACAACTTTCCTCCATATGAGTCCATTGAACATGAACTTGGACTAGCACCACAACTTCCTCGATGGGTCTTTTCAAAACAAGAAGCAGTTGTTGATCCTTCATATCAGTTTTGAACACATTCATAGTTACAACGATCCTCTTCTATTTTGGCTCAAGTTTCATAGAATCGTGATCCAAATACATTTACAGAAGCTTTAGTTCATCCATATTGGGATATAGCAATGTATGAAGAGTATCTCTCTTTGATGGAAAACAATACTTGGGATCTTGTACCTCTTTAAAAAGGAAGAAAACTTGTCATATGTAAATGGGTCTACAAAACTAAGTATGCATCAGATGGAAGTGTTGAAAGGCACAAGGCTTGGTTAGTTTCCAAAGGATTCTCCCAAGTTGAAGGCATTGACTATAATGAAAATTTTTCCCTTGTAGCCAAAATGAATTTCATCTACTTTTTTCTAGCCCTTGCAGTCTCACATAAATGGGAGGACCATCAGATAGATGTTAAATCTTCCTTCTTGCATGGGGATTTGCAAGAATAAATCTACATGGAACAACCTCCTGGATATGTCTAGAATGAATCCATTCTTGTTTGTCACCTTAATAAATATATTTATGGTCTCAAGCAAGCTCCTCGAGCTTGGTATGGAAAAATGGACATCTTTCTTCTTGATACCAACTTTTCTAGATGTCATTATGACCCTAATGTCTATACCAATAAAGTAGGAAGTAATCTCATGATTCTTGTTGTTAATGTTGATGACCTTATCCTCACTGGTAGTGACCCAAAACTTTTAAACCATGTGAAAACCAGTCATAAGAAGAAATTTGAAATGATTGACTTAGGCTATTTGCACTGCCTCCAGGTTTTGCAAACCAAGGAAGGAATTTTTCTTTCCCAATATAAGTATGCTTATGACCTTCTTCATCTCTTTCACATGGAAGATTCAAAACCATCCCATTCTCCCTTCCAGTCTGGAGTCAAACATGATTCCACTTGTACTTCTCCCAAAGTTGATGCCACTTTGTACCATCAGTTCGTTGGTATCCTCTTATATTTGACTCATACCCATCATGGTATTTCATTTTTTGTTGGTCTTGTTTCCTGGTATATGAAAACACCCCATGAAATTAAATTGAAAGAAACTAAAAGGAGATTTTGGTATGTCCATGGTACAATTCAGTTCGGGATACATTACAACTCGGGGGGGGGGCTCCTTTATCGGTTGGTTTCACTGATTCATATTGGGCCGGCAACCCTGATGATTGAAATTCTACTGCAAGTTATGTTTTCAACCTTGGTTCAAGACCTATCACTTGGGTGCATAAGAAACAATGGGCTATTTATTTTTCTTTAGCGAAAGAAGAGAACCAAGCAACAATTAATGCAAGTTAATAATTGTGGCTTCGACAGATCCTTTCAAAGTTTGGATTCCAACAACAACATCTGACCACCCTTTGGTGCAACAATCAAAGTGCCATCAAGATCTCCAAAGATCCAGTTTAACATCAATGCAGAAATCACATTGAGCTACACATGCACTTCATTAGAAAACTCATTCATGATTGAGTTATTGAAGTGTTATTTTTCCCTACAAAATATCGAGTTGCAGACATTTTCACAAAGTCTCTTACATAAGCAAAAGTTTCCAAACTTTTATCTATTGTAGGAGTTTACGAAGTTGTCATTAAGAGGGGATATGATCTAATGTATCCTTCCTTCTCCTATTGTCTTTCCTTTGTGAATCCTTTAATCCTATCCCAAGTTTTTTTTAAGGCGGGATGTTAGGATATTTAGAAACTTAGGGCTTATTTAAGATAAACTTGGTCTAATGTGTCATTAGGTTAAATTGTGTTTCTTAGTGTGTTTCTTTAGCATGCATTAGTATGCATTTGTAGTTAGGAAATCTGATGGTCATGATATGTTCCCGACATGGAGCGATCATATGGATCATATTTTCCTTGATATTAATGGATACATTAATTAGTGGCTTAACACCTTATTGGTATGTGATCTATGTTTAAAGAGCATGGAGGGTTATTTTCTGATAATCGATTGTGAGAAAATATGTTGTAAATATCTCTGTAATATTTTCTTTTTCACTAATAAATTTCTCCAAGTGGCCACGTTAGCTTAGGCTAGGGTTGTGGATGTTTCCCCACCAGGGTTTTACCACATAAAAACATCAGAGTGTTGATATTTTATATGGTTCTATAAGTGGTTATTGAAGGTGTTCATCCTCTGTTGGAATACATGTGTTGTCGAACAACCCGATGGCTCATATTCTCCTCAATATTAATGGATACATTGATCTATGTCTTAAAACCTGATTTTTCCACGATCTCTCCTTAAAGAATGGACAGGGTCATTTGTTGATGATCGATTGTGAGAAACTCTCTTGTAAAAAAACATTCTTTTTTCATTGATAAATTGCCTCAAGTGGCCACATTGGCTGGGACCTTGGATTTTTCCCCACATTGGGGTTTTACCATGTAAAAACATCGATTTGTTGATCTTTGTTCTAGTTGTGTGATTGGTTATTGAAGGTGTTCATACTCTTTTGGAATAACTTGGGTTGTCGAATAGTGCTAGTGTAGGTTATTGTTAAGTGGACTCAAATAGAGGAAGGTGAGCAGGCAAAGGTGAATTTTCATCCTCATTTCCATCATCTAAATAATAAACTATAATATGATCACTAACAAAAACCTTAGGAAGAGAGGATGGAAAAAACATTGAATTAGGCTCATGGGTTAAGAGATTTTCATCAAATTTAACATCTCTCCTAATAATAATTTCATTGGAATGAGGTTGAAAAAGTTTATAGCCTTTGACATCTTCAGAGTATCCAAAAAAAATTCACATCTCACTTTTAGGTGGTAATGTTTTCCTTTTCTCATCAGAAATGTGATCCCATGCTTCACTACCAAATACACGAAAGTGGCTTACATTTTAATTGATTTTAGTCCATCCTTATTCTGGTGTCATATTTTTTAAATCCTTTATGGGGGTGTGATTTACTATGTAATTGGCACAATTGATGGATTTCCTGCAATAATGAAGACTTGAACTCTTATATTAGATCATAAAATTTTCCTTTTCCTTTAATGTGTTATTCTTTCTCTTAGCAACACCATTTCGTTGTGGTGTGTATGGAACAATATATTCATTTGAATGTCATGTGCATTGCAATAAGTTGTGATTTTTTGGTTCACATATTCACCTCCATTATTTGTTCTTAACATCTGTAGTTGGTGTCCATATTATTATTCTACAAGGGCCCTGTAAGCCAAAAACATGTCAAAAATTCACTCTTAAATTTTAACAAATAAACCCAAGTGCATATAGAGAAGTCATCAATGAAAGTTAAGAAGTACTTGCACCTAGAAAAAGAAGTAGAAGAAAGAATACCACACAAATCACTATGAACAAGATGTAAAGGGGTTAAGGTGTGCCAAGAGGCACATTTTTCAAAGATGTCCTGATGATATTTTCTTAGAACACAACCGACACAAACACCATATCTACAAGAAATGAGAGGAAAATCAGTCACCATATTTTGATTCATATTTTCTGCAATGAGCCATAGTTTAGATGACCAAATCGTTCATGCCAAATTGTTCTCAAGTGATCGCTATGAGAAATCAAAATTGATGGAAAATACAATTACCCAAAGTTTTCAACTTTGTACAACCTAGTAATATCATCAACAATTCGGGTTTCTAGAACATGCTTATGATCTTTTAAATCCTTGATTACAACTTTGTGAAATGAAAAGTCTATTGTGTTACAGTCACCTAAATGAGTGATCCGATATCATGATAGAAGGTTGTTGGAGAGACTTGGAACACATAATACATCATTGAAATGACCATCATCTAACTGAATATTTCTAGACCCTACAACACTAAGACATCTATCTTCACCAACAATTATGTGTTTGGTGTTACATTCATTAAGAGAAAAAAAAATGGCTTTATATTTAGCCATATGACAAGATACTCTATAATCAATAAGCCACTCATCAAAAGAAGAAGTAGATGTTTCATTAAAGGAGAAACCATATTCATGTCCATGAGAAGAATAATTAAGATTGATGTTGTGATCCTTAATTGTTTCTTCTAAGGCCTCCATATTTAAAAAAAAAAAAAATAGACTCCAAATGACCATATCACCCACAAAAGTTGCAATGCTTATTAGTATTCTTACTTTTTTATTTTGGTCATTTGTCACCATTGGGAATAGAAGTTGGCTAAGAGGGTTTGGGACCATTATTTTTCTTTTTATTGCAAGGATATTACTGCTCTAGATTATATTGAGAATGAAATGAAATACAAACATAAGTATAGTAAAGAACACATAAATACAATGAAACCCAACTTCTATTAATGAATAAAATAGTAGAATATTGTGGAACACAAATGGGATAGAATGGTAGTATCTTATCTTTGAAGATAAAGAGATGTTGGTTATTCTCATTAACATAAATATGATTACAAGGAGGCCAAAAAGGGCCTTTTATCATGAATCCTAAAAAACAAAGAGAAAAAACCCATAAGCCTAGAATATGAAACACCAAAAGTAATGCAGACCCCAAGGAGGTTAGTTTATATATCAACTTCTCGGTGGCATAACTTTTGCATATGATCTATGTTTGGGGCACATGATATCTCATTAGAAAGAACTATATAAGGATTGAAACTTTTGGCTAGGCTTAGGGAATGCTATGGAAACCCATGGCCCCTCTGAATTTCCAAAAAACATAGTTTATGGCCTCAAAATGGCCCCGAAAGTTTGGGACCCAAAAAAACATAGAAAACAACTGCCAACAAGATAGAGAACCATTAAGTCAGTGGAACAGGTGGGAGACTACCAATATACCCCTTGATCATTCCTCCCCCATTAGGAATAAATGTTTTCCATTGCATCAATTTCTCTCATCAAATGGGGAAACTTATGTTGAATTTGGCTCTTGATGAGCCACTTTCCTTGGTGAAGAAGTTTCCATGCTTTAACGACCTGATAGAGATGTTTGTTATGTTTGTGGGTGCCTCTCATTTATGTATCCATGATTCTATCACTTGTATCCTACTCAAGTTAGCTAGGGTTGAGTTATTTAGGGGAAAAGTGATCAGGTACCTCTGAGGTGTCCAATAGAGGTGGAAAATACGGGTGAAGGAGCTCCACATTAAAGACTAGATACATGCCAAGGAAAGGGGGAATACTTATTTCAAAATAATTCTCACCTAAAACCTTGGTGATGTTGTAAGGCCTATATCTAAGTGGGTGAAGCTTGTGATGGGGTCCTGCATGGAAATTTTTCTAAAAATGTAATAAGAGCTTATCACCAACCTAAAACTTGCATGGAACTCAATGTTGGTCATGTCACTACTTGTACTTGGCATTGGATTTATACAATATTTCATGGACTTGTTGGTGAATGTGATGAATCCTTTCAAAAAATCTATCTTCCTTATAAACCTCAATTTGAATATGGAAATATTATTCCTGTGTGGATGCAATGGGCAGAGCTACATCAATCGGGGCCAATGGTTGGAATCCTAAGCACACCTAAAAAAGGTTTTGGCTAGTAGAGCTATGAAGGGATCGATTGTAGCTATATTGAACATAAGGAATACTCTCATCCCATGTGTAGAGATGCTTGGAGTTATACATTCTCAGGATATGCACAATCATCTTGTTGACTAGCTCCATCTATCCATCGATTTGGAGGTGGAAGGAAATTGATTTGGTGAGCTTGGAGTCCATCAATGGCCACAGACTGGACTAGAATGTACTCAAGAACCTACTATCACAATCTGAAATAATAGTCTGTGGTAGCCTCAGTTGTGATACTCTTCTTTAATGGTGTCAAAACTACCATATTAGAAAATCGATCAATGACCACAAAGACACGATCATTACCATGCTTGGTTGAAGGTAGACTGAACATGTCAGCCTTGGAGATGGACTCCCAAGGCCTATCAAGAGTAGGAAGAGGGGTGTATAGCCCTTGTTTCTTAATGGAGATTTTGGAGATGGTCTAGGCAATACATGATATGATATACTTGATAACACCTTTTCAAAGCTTCGACCAATAAAAAACATTGTGCAGTACTGCCACTTTTTTTTTCCATTATAAAGTGTCATGCCACTTGACTGTAATGATTTTCTAAAATCATCTTTGCACAGTAGCTTGAAGGAACATAGATATAGCTCAGATGGCATAGGAGTCCATCCTAGAGATGAAAGTCTACAACTGGGGTGCTTGAACCTAGTGTTTGATATGAATCAACAGAGTCAAGGTCACTATCATATAATCGGGACCACCCTAGGGTATCATACCCACAAGAGTTGAGAAACATGGTCAACATTGCAACTAGAGGTCAACTGAGGTAGTTAACAGCTCGATTGGTGTTGTCCTTCTTGTACTTAATGTTAAAGTGTAATTTTTTTAGGTATGTGGAACAATTCCGGTGGCAATAATTCTCTAACTTATCTTTTGTCTAGATGAAATACATAGGCTTGTGATCACTGTGGATTATCATTTCCTTTCACATAATGTAATGCTTCCACTATAGCCATGTCTGCATAATAGATTAAATCTCCATGTCATAGGTGGGATACCTATGAACAACATTAGATAATGTTTCACTATGATGAGAAACTAGATGCCCCTAATGAGTGAGGACAACACCGATATCATAGTCTGAGGCATCTATCATGGGCTCAAATAATTGTTGTAGATATGGAAATGTGTGTACAGGTGCAGAACATAGGTCATGTTTCAGATCCTGAACTGTTTTCTGTTGTGATTCATACTAGGTAAACTTAGCTTTGGCTCCTGCCTTTGTCACTTGGCTTCAAGGCCAAGCTATATGAGAGAAACCCAACATGAACCTATGGTAGAATTTTGTGATGCCCATGAAGCTATAGAGCTCTATCAAAGTCGTAAGCTATGGCCAATGCTAAATGAATTGAATCTTGGTTGGGTCCACATGCACCCCACGTTCATCCATGATGTACCCTAAGTATTGGATTCGTTTCATGTCGAATGAGCATTTCTCCAAGTTGGAATATAACTTGTGTTGTTGTAGGGTGCTCAAGACCTGTTGAATGTGTTCTAAGTTCTCTACCCAAGTCCAAATCAAGATGAGTATGTCATCCAAATTGACCACCATGAAATATTTTGTGAACATACACAAGATATCATTCATCATCCTCATGAATGCCACTGGATCATTAGTCAAGACAAAATGCATGACCAACCACTCAAAGAGACCTTATTTAGATTTGAAAGTAGTCTTACATACATCAGTCGATTCTATCATAACCTAGTGATAGCCTGACTTCAAAATGATCTTGCTGAAGAAATTGGCACCCTTGATCTGGTCAAGAAGATCATCAATCTCGGGGATTGGGTATCAATTATTGGCAGTGATTTTATTCAGGGATCCATAATCAATATAGAGTTTCCACGTTCCATCCTTATTTTGCACCAACATAGTTGGGTTCCCACAAGGTGAGGAGATTGGTTGAATGTGTCCCTTGCGGATGAGCTCATGAATTTGACACTTTATTTCCTCATTTTCCAAAAGGGAGCATCTGTATATTTTACCATTGGGAAAGGGAGAATCGGTTATCAAATCAATGGGATGTTTGATCTAACAATGCATAGGAACCCCTACAAGTGAATTGGAGAGGTCTATGTATTCATGTACAATATTTTCCACCTATTTTGTTTTTGTAAAGATACCTTGTGTTGAAGTTTGGTGGTTGCAATGACCCTTCATTCCCCTTCTGACCAAACCATGAAGAAGAAAAAATTCACAATATGTGAGATTACTTTTCGGCATTGTTTTACTGATATCAATGAAATCACAGTATTTTAAACTACCTCAAGTACCTGGTAGGGCTGACCCCCCAAAGTGATAATGACACTATGGAGTTTAGACTCATAAAAAACATGTTGTTTCCACATATAAAGTTTTCTTAAAATATCATCACAAACTTCGAGTGGGACAACATCACATTGTACCTCATGTTTGAAGGGGTTGATATCATAGGACAAGCAACATTGTTAGCTAACATGAATATATCATCCCTGACTCAACCAACCAATGATGTATGGTTGGGGGTGTGGAATCGTTGATAGCTTCAATCTCTTGATGACCTCAACCAAGATAGGTTTTTTGGCTCTTGTTGTCAACAATGAAATGTAGTGGGGTTCCCTTCACCCACATTTGTGAATGGAAGAGGCACTTCCCTTCCTCAAGATCCTCTAACTCATGTTTTTGGATATTTGTTATTGCAATGGTATCACTAGGTTCCACATTGATGATCCAATTTCCCATATCCTACTCTGAATCAGGTTCTAAGGTTCAACTACTTTTCTTTAACATTTTCCAACAGTGATTGTTTTGATTGGAATTCATCAGTGTTGTGCCAGGGTATTTTGTAGAACTCGCACCACTTTTTGGTGTTCTTCTTCATCTCCCCATTACCCTTATTTTCCTACAGCTTGGAATACATATCTTGAGGTTTTCCTTCCTTTATTTATCCCTTGTTTTGTGAATTAGCACCACATTTTCCATGCTTCTATTTTAAAAAAAAATCAGACCCGAACTCCTGCTTATTTCGCTGCTTAAATTTATGCTCGATTTTGACAACATATTGATAAAAATATCCCAGTGAGGATATGTCCAATAAATCCATCTCTATTTAGATGTACCTATGTATTCCATTGTGGTACTTCAGAACCAAGTGCCACTGAGAGTCTCTAATACTGAACTTTGAGAATAAGGTATGGAAGATGTTAGTGTACTCCATCACAATCTAGTCTCTTTCTTAATGGAAAGTCATCCATCTCATATTATGTTCATCATAGTTTCTGACAGGGTAGAACTCATCCTTGAGGGAATCAACAAAGCCTTCCCAAGTGGTTCCTGTCCCAAATTCCATAGACTTGTATTCGTTATGTCTCTCCTAGTAACATTACCACTAATCTTTGACATGGGGGAGGGATTTAAGGAGAGTGAAGGTGACATTTTCATTGTCAATTTTTTTTTGAATAGAGTAATTCCCTTCTAACATATCCATCCATTTATTCAAAGAATCTGCATCTATCTAGCACCTTGAAGAGTTCCGCATCACTGAAATGGTTTCTTTTTGAAGGTGTCACACTTGTCATCGACAGTGGTCAAAGGATCTCAGAGAATTTTTCCATCATCTCATTCCAATATCGCGTGAGGGCTTCCTCGAGAAACATTTTGAAATGATATATTGCTCTGTCATGTCTCTTTTATTCTTCCATGGGAGGTTTCTTGAGCCGATGAGAGCATCCGTCCCCAAGTGAAACTTACTCAAGAACCAACTCTCTATACCCTGACCTCGTCAGGGACATTCACTGAGAAATAACAAGGAGCAAACTTCTTTGATACCACTAATCTGAGTTATATTTATAATAAAATGAGATACAAAAAAAATATAGCATAGAACACGGAAATAAAGTGAAAACCAACTTCTATAAATGAATAAAATAGTAGAATATTGTGGAACACAAACCGACTAGAATGGTGGTAGCTTATCTCTGAAGAGAAAGAGATATCGACCACACTCATTCGGAAAAACATGGTTACAAAGAGGTTGAAAATGGTGTTTTATTATGAAATCTAAAAAGCAAAGAGAAAAAAAATCTAACCCTAGAAGATGAAATTCCAAAAGTATTGTGGGCCCCGAGGTGGTTAGTCAATACGTTAACTTCCCTGGAGTGCAACTTTTGCATGCGATCTCCATTTGGGGAGCACAATAACTTGTTAGAAATAACTATACAATGATTACAACTTTCGGTTGGGGATAGGGAATTCCATGGTAACCCCTATCCCCCTCTAATGTCCAAAAAACACATTGTTTAGGGCCTCAAAATGGCTCGGGAATTTTGGGACCCGAAAAACCATAGAAAAAAATTGCCAAGATAGAGAACCATTGTGTTGATGGAAGAGGTGGGAGGCCGCTGACATCCACCTGGATCAGTTACTTCTTTGGATGCTTGTATTTATATTTATGTTGGACCACTAAGTATTTTTTACATGTACCTTCAATGCTTATCATTCCAAGATGCAAGAGCTCATCTTGCTCTCTAATCAGATAATCAAAAAAAGACTCAATAGGGTTCTATATATGAATCTTCTATAGCTTCTCTGGTGGAGTAAAAGGTATATACAAAAACAAAATATGCACTACCAGGATTAGTAAGAATAACATATATACATTGATCATCCTTCATATCTATTTTACAATTTTGAAGTAAAAGTCTAAGTGTTTTGAACTTAGATAAATAATCTTCAATGTAAGGGAAATCATTGGGAATTAAATTCATTAATTTATTTTCAAGATGGTGGGCTCAAATCACATTATGTTTACCAAATACATTTTCTAGCTTATCCCAAGATTCATATTGATCATCAATTCCTTCAAGGTGAAACCGTACATCAAGAGAGATGGACATTCCAGTTAATCCATGTGCTTCATCATTTTTACTATCCCATTTGGATTTATTTTCAGCATCAATGGGGGATTTTTCTTTTCCCAAGGTAATTTGTTACAGTCCTTTACTTCTACAATTATAATTTAAGTGAAATGCACTTACAATAAAGTTATGAGATAACTCAAGGTTGAATGAACTTTTCAAAAAAGTAACTTTAAAAAAAGGACTTGAACTCAAGACCTCTTATTAAATAATGTAACTTTAAACCAAGTGAGCTAATATTAAATATATACCAAATTTTATAAAAGATAAGGTAGGTATTTTTTTTTTAACTATTTTCCTCAAAGTGCATGTTTACCCCCAAAACCCTTGTTTTTGCTTGCTAAAAAACTTCAACACGACCACACACAAAACAAGCAAATTTTTGAAGAAAATAAAATTTGAAATTTTACAATAATGGGGTTAGATCGCAGTTAGCTTGCGTGGAAAATGCAAGTTTTGTATGTTTCTGATTTGTTGAGCTCACATAAAGCATAGAGAAATTTAGTTTACCCCATCTCTTAATCAAGAAGTTTTGAGAAGACTAAGTGGCCTAGGCATCCCCACTAGGCCATAGTCTCACACTGAGGGGAAGGGTCAACCAAACTAAGGCTATATTCGTAAGTTGACTTAATAAAAAGGTGAAAAAGAGTTAAAAGATAACTCAATGAAGGAATAAAATCATTGGAGGTTGAGTTAGGAGTTAACCCTAGGGGTTAACTTAACTCAACAGGGAAATCGAAGAAAATTATAAAGAGGAGGTTGGGGCGCACCTATTATTCATTCTGGATTTTGGTATTTTGCTTGTTGATGCTCTTGAGCATACATTTTTGAGGGTTTTGATATTACAAAACCTAGTGAGTAGCTCAGTGGTGAAATATTCCACTCACCTAGCTCCAAGCTTGGTCTCGGGGATGAAATAATCCACCCACACCATTCTACAGCGATCATCTATCTAGGAGGACTAGCAGGGTCGTACCATTTGGATCAGCAGGGTCGTACCAGCTAGGTTTTCTTGCAGGGGCACACTAGTTGTGGAGGAAGAGTTCGATCCAGCATAAGGAAGAAGCTTGAGTGATTTCTAGCATTAGGGTTTTGCTTGCAAGCCCTTTCTCATCAGTTTGAGGGATTCTTGGAGGAGTTATCATGTCCCTATCATTTACTGCAGGTTGGGATGATTTCACGAGGAAGGGTATGACTTGAAGATCCAGTATTTCTTAGATCTAGAAGGCTACAAGCTAGATCTGACCTTGAGAATTCTCTCAAGTGCTATTAGGTTCCCGATCTATCATCCCAGATAGTTTCAGATGATTTGGAGGAAACATGCAGCTAGGCCGTACTATTAGCCATATTCAGGGTTTCAGGAGGGTCGTACCATCCTAGGGTTTCTGCAATTTAAGGAGGACGCTTTAGTGTTTGAGATCTGTACTTCATAAGGAGGCTTCCATTGCCTTGATCTATCATTGGAGATAGTTTGGCATCATCAGGGGGTCTATATCTTCAGGAGGGAAGAACACTTGGTGTCCATTGTCTTCAGTAGGTCGTACCGGCAGTCATTAAGGTCGTACTAGTTGCTTGGGGGTTAGGCTGAAACCCTCATTTGCAATTGAGTATTCACCTTCTATCGGTAGCCTTTGGGAGGCTTGATTGTATCTTTGGGAGCATTTTGTATGCAGCTCTAGTATTCCCTTGAAGCCATCTATTCATATCTGCTTCTCTATTGTATCAGGTGCTTTATTTCTTATAATAAAGTTCAACTATTTGCTTGTGGTTCCTATCTTGTGTAGTGTTGATAATCTTCATATGATGACAGTGATGTTTGTATAAATCCCTGGCTAAATAACTAAGTAAACCCTAAGGCCGAAATAATCATGGTCAACATTCATACACAACAAATAATAATCAAATCAATGGTTAGTTAGTGATTCCAAGCAAAAAATTAGCTTGGGATCATTACAGTGGTATCAGAGCTTTGATCCTCCAAACTTGTGGGGGATTAGCGCATGTAGAGGTATAGTGGGATCTTTATGGGCAGAAGGAAGAAACAACCCAGTGAAACAGAAGCCAAAATGGAGGGTTCAGAAGATGACCGTGAGCCACAGGGCTTGGCCTACTTAGCATCTGAATTCCATACGACCCTAAATCTTACAGAAAGAAACCTGGTTCATCACTTGCAGGAAGGCCGGGAGACAAACCAAATGGAACATGACGAAATCACTGAGACCTTAAAGAAGGTAGATAGAAATCTGAGTAATATTGATGATAACCCATCTATTGATGCAGATGACTCATCAGGGGAAATACCCTGAGACATATGGAAACAAAGTGGCTGCTGGATCTGGTGGATCCCATGGTGAAATCAGATATAATCTGGAGAAAGCTCCCAGGTCTGAGGGAAGCCATGGAGGAGGCACATCAAATGGAAAAATGGGTAGCAAGGCTAACCCTAGACCATACTTGATGATCCGTCAGGATTTTTCGAATGACTTATGGTGGAGTGTTTTTTTTAAATTTAATTGCATGCATTAATTGACCATTGGGAAACTTAACGGAAGAATGAGAAAAGAAAGGAATTATACAACCATTAACATATTTGTAGATCTGAAATGAAATGAAAAACAACAAACCAGAATGCACAGGTTGATAACGGAGTTCGACACAACTTTGCCTACGTCTCCGGGCCTTTTCTCTGTGGGGAAGGCTTCTTTATTTCTCTTTGAAAGCTCAATAGTACCTCTTTACAATGCCGAATGGCTTCTAGACTGATCTGGTCTTGTTCGCCCAGATCTCTGGAACCATACACAAAAAACGACACCTGAAACGGATGTCCGGAGCTCTCAGAAACGGTCCGACAGCATCTCCTCCTCAACGGCTTCCCTGCCTCAAACTGGCTTTGACTTGGCTTCTCCTCAGCATCTCTGCTCTGAATTGCTCTAAAAATCTGTTCCCATGGCCTCAAAATGGCCTTGGTTAAATAGTGGGGAATTTGGTTATCCATCTCCAACTTCCTCCACGAATTTAGGCTCTAAAAATGCCCAATAACTCCCAAAAATGAGTTAATTACATTAAAAAGGGGTTAATTAACATTAAAAGACCAAAAGTGGTTATAAAAACCCACTTTATAACTATATAATAGTTAATTCGGGCTTAATCCCCCCATACCCTGGCGCGCGCACCTTTGGAACAGTCACATGGGCGCCATATGGCCTAGCGCTAGCCCAAAGGGCTAAGTGCTGGCCTTGCCTTTTCGCTCCAGCACCCGGTCTCGTGGTGTCTTTGCATAGGCCCATGGCCTAACGGTTATAACTGTGCATCCATATGGTAACGGTCCCCTCACTGTTGGCTATGTGGTGAGGTCGTATGTGTGTCGAGGGCTGGGGCTAAGCCCTGGCCCTTTTTCCCACGGTCAAAACTTACAACGAACCTTAAATACAATTTCTGCCGGATGTATATCAAAGTACGAGCAGTGGTATAATGGTTGGCGTAGTATGTTAAGGCGAAATTGACTGGGAGGTCCGGGGTTTGAATCCCCCAGACTCCATAAAAATTTTAACACAAACCATATTGACCATTACCCGGGTGCCACGTGGCAGCCGCTGATTGGGCCACGTGGCACCCAATCATTCGACCAAATGATTGCCACGTGTCATTTGATGATTCGTCGATTCCAACCAATAATCGCTTTCCATGTCATCACATGTCGTACACCCAGTCAGCCTTGCCACATCATCGCCACATCGGAAGCCGTACTGTCCAGTCATCGCCACGTCATCCGTTGACGTCATCCATGCCACGTCATTTGCCGTACGATGCTGACGTCATCCCGTGCCACATCACTTATCGTACGATGTTGATGTCATCCCGTGCCACGTGTCACCCTTCCAGTGGTGACACGTGTCACCTCGGGATTGGTCCAACCGTATGCCCAAAACACCAAAACTACCTGACACGTGTCACTATCGGAGACTGCCACGTGTCCTGTACGGACCTGCCACGTGTCATCGTACGGACCTACCACGTGTCCTGTACGGACCTGCCACGTGTCATCGTACAGACCTTCCACGCGTCCTGTACGGACTGTATGGACAGGTACAGTCAACATCCAAAAATTTTGCCTATTTGTCTTGGCAGACAGAATGTGATATCTTCTTCACACGGACTCCATTTGACAAAGTAAATATACCACCGGAATCAGAAAGACGAGCCAGACGCAATGGTGTTGGTTTCGTCAGATTCCGAGCACTTTCATTTTTGAGCATTTTTCAAGCCTTGACAGGCTTCTGAATCCGATTTCGGATCACACCTCCCCACAATAGACCTTTTGGTCCCCAAAAGGTTACTGACCAGTCAACAAGCTCAGGATAGGCCACCCGGCTTGCTCTCTGTCTCTGAACTCTGTCCTGTGCACCTGTCTCATCAAGATCAACTGTAACACAATCATGACAACTGACAATATATTGTTAGCCATT
>ML826445.1:21785-39301 GCA_009831015.1 Picea engelmannii | reverse complement strand
AAGAAACTCATTGCTACATCCATGCCGTCAATAATTTCCAAATCATGATTGCCAATGGTGGTTCCATGAAATGTGGAGGGCGTTGTGAAAATGTGCGTCTCCAAATTGGTGACTACCACCTAAAATCCCATATGTTTGCTATCAACATGGGAGGTTGTGACATTGTGCTAGGTGCAGTTTAGCTAAGGACTTTGAGTCCCATTCTCATGGATTTTAAATCCTTAAACATGCAATTCGACCAGGAGGGAAACAAATATAAGTTCCAAGGCATCACCGTTGGTTCACCTGAGATGATTAGTTCCCATCGCATGGAAAAGCTGCTCAAAAAGAGTCATTCTAGTGTTATTGCCCAAATCCATGCCATACAAGCAACAGAGACACCCTCGGTACCACAAGACCTCCAAGCCATCATTTCTAAACATCAATTGGTCTTTTCCACTCCCCAAGGCCTCCCTCCTTCCCGTGGTGTTCATGATCATTCCATTCCTCTTGTACTAGGAAGCCTTCCTCCCAATATCCATCTGTATCGTCACCCCTTTTCTCAAAAAAATGAAATTGAGAAAATGGTCCAGGAACTCCTTACTGCAGGTGTTATCCGCCCTAGTACGAGCCCCTATTCGTCTCCTATGGTCATGGTCCTAAAGAAAGAAGGTTCTTGGAAAATGTGTCCTGACTTCCGTGACCTCAACCAACTTACCATCAAAGACAAATTCCCCATTCCTATCATTGATGACCTCCTAGATGAATTGAGTGGTGTCCAATTCTTCACTAAACTGGATCTCCGTTCGGGCTACCACCAGATACGTATGAAAGAGGCATATATTCCCAAGACTTCCTTTCGAACTCATGAGGGCCACTATGAGTTTTTGGTCATGCTCTTTGGCTTGTGTAATGCCCCCTCCACCTTCCAAAGCCTCATGAATCATGTCTTCTGTCCTTTTCTCCGCCATTTTGTCTTAGTTTTATTTGATGATATCCTCATCTATAGAAAAACTTGGACAAACCATCTTGCTCATGTGGATTGAGTTCTCCAACTACTCTCTCAGCACCAACTTTTCCTAAAACAGTCTAAATGTGCTTTTGGCGCCTTAGAAGTAGAATACTTGGGTCATCTGGTTGGAAAAGATGACGTCAAGGTGGATCCTAAAAATATTGAAGCTATGCAAGACTGGCCTCACCCAAAGACTCTTAATATCTTGCGTGGATTTCTAGGCTTAACAAGGTATTATCGCAAGTTTGTTAAGAATTATGGGAAGATTGCAACACCTCTCACTACTCTCCTAAAAAATAACTCTTTCACTTGGACTCCAGCCGCTGCTCAAGCTTTTCAAACCTTGAAGATGGCCATGTGCACCACTCTAGTCCTCACCCTTCCCGATTTCACAAATACCTTTGTGTTGGAATGTGATGCCTCAAGGAAAGGAATTGGTGTTGTCCTTATGCAAGAGGGTCGACCTTTGGCCTTTACCAGAAAGAAATTATCTGAAAGAAATCTATGCAAATCCATCTATGAAAAGGAAATGTTGGCTATTCTACATGTCATGGATCTGTGGCATCCTTATATATTGGGGAAACGGTTCCAAATTAAGACAGACCATCAAAGCCTCAAGTATTTTCTGGAACAACGCATTTCCTCCCCAAAACAACAAAAATGGGTGACTAAACTCTTTGGATATGATTATGAGATAATTGATAAGAAAGGAAAAGACAATGTGGTTGTGGATGCACTTTCCCGAAAATATAAAGATGAAGGATCCCTTTTTCTCTTTCATTCATTGTACTAGATTGGCTCCAAGCCGTTCGCTAGGAATGGCTACAAGATCCCAAAAGTTCGTAGTTGATCCAACAATTGCAGTCCAATGCTCCAGCTTCCCCAGGGTACTCTTGGCTCCATGAGGAACTTTGATACAAAGACCATTTGTATTTAAGTAAACAATCAAAGCTTAAATCCATGGTACTTTCTTAGCTTCATGCTACACCCACAGCAGGGCACTTCGAGTTCACCAAAACCTATGACAGAGTCAAACGTTCCTTTTTCTGGGATAATATGAAACAAGACATTCATAATTTTGTTGTTGAATGTGACGTGTGTCAATGCAACAAGGGAGAAATAGTCAAATCACTGCGCACACTACAAATGCTCCCAATTCCACCTGCTATTTGGAAGGATATCTCTATGGATTTTATTACCGGATTACCCAAATCGGGAAATAAATCCGTCATCATGGTGGTTGTTGATCGCCTTTCCAAGTATGCTCATTTTTGCATCCTTCAACACCCATTTATAGCATCCACGGTGGCTCAAATCTTCATGGATTAGGTCTTCAAGCTTTATGGCATGCCACACTCTATTGTTTTTTATCATGACCCAACTTTCACAAGCAATTTTTGGCAAGAACTGTTCAAGATACAAGGCACAGAATTGCATCTCAGCACAACTTATCATCCCCAGACTGATGGCCAAATGGAAGTTGTCAACAAGTGTTTGGAAACATATTTGAGGTGTTTTTCCACGGAAAATCAAAATCAGTGGGCTCAATGGTTACCCCTAGCTGAATGGTGGTACAACACTTCATACCATACAACTACATGCATGACTCCTTTCTAAGTGGTATATGGATAGAAGCCACCTTCAGTTCTCTCATACTTACTGGCTACCTCGAAGGTCCAGGCAGTTGACCTAATACTTACAGCTCGAGAGGCTATTCTCCATACCCTCAAAGAGAATTTGGTCATGGCGCAGAATCGCATGAAGAAACAAGCAGATCAAGGTCGCTCTGAACATCAATTTGCAGAAGGAGATCAGGTGTTTCTTCGACTGCAACCTTACAAGCAAACTTCCCTCAAGGCCAAGCATTGTCAGAAGCTAGCGCCCAAATTTTATGGTCCTTATATCATGCTCAAGCATGTGGGACAAGTCACCTATCAGTTAGCTTTGCCCAGCCATTCGAAGCTACATCCTATTTTTCATGTTTCATGCTTAAAGAAGGTGATTGGAGCTAAGTGCCAAATTCAAACCAACTTTCCAGAGTTAGTTAAAGAAGGATCCATTTGGCTACAAACAGAAGCAGTTTCAGACCAGCGTGAGTGTCGCCTACATCAAAGAACCATCAAGGAAGTTCTAGTCCAGTTGAAAGATACAACTCCAACAAACGCCACTTGGGAACTAGCTACCATTATGCAGCAATTTCCTCATCTCAAGCCTTGAGGACAAGGTTTTTTTTAAGGGGGCGGACATGTTAGGGTCCTAACCCGCACATAGGTAGAACAATATATTCGGATGTAATAAAGGTCAATATTAATAAGGCCTTTCAATAAAATAGAATAAGGCGGATGTAATAACACCTAATAGAATCTTCCACTTCTAGAAGGATCTTCCTCTAGATGCTTCTTTTTAGTATAAATAGGAGTCGAGGGTATGAGAACCCTAGCTTGGATATTATTTTAATAGAGCTCTTCTCAATTGGATTTTTCCCCCTCGAAGAGGCCCATGAACATTGCTTTCAGATTCAAAGTGTTATTTCTATTGTTATTCTTATATCATTTCAGTGTTATTATGGTGAAAGTTCTAGTTATATTGTTGTTATTCTGCCATTACTAGCATTTTATTTCTATTCTGCATACAGTTTATATCTGGTATATTACAAAGTCCAATGTAAGAAGACATAATAGAAGTTTTCTCTTCTAGAAGGATCTTCCTCTAGATGGTTCTTTTGACAGACATATTTAGTATAAATAGGAGTCGAGGGTACGAGAACTTTTGTCTTGGATATTATTGTAATAGATATTTCCTCTGCTGGAGGTTGCCCCCTCGAAGAGGCAAGTGAACATTGCTCTCAGTAATCAAAGTGCTCTTTCTGGTGTTATTCTAGTATCCATTTGGTATTATTGTGGTGTTGTTCTAGTTATATTGTTGTTCATCTGCCATTTTTAGCTATTTATTTATGTTCTGCATACTTTTTATATCTGGAATATTGCAAGTGGTATCAGAGCACCTTCCTCAGCAGAAAATTGTGGGTTACTTTTTTTCAGGGTAGAGACGTATCCCAACGTATTTAAGCTATAGATGTATGTCGTTATGCGCATAAGCCCATGGTTGGGGATTCATACACGTAGGAAATACAAGTGGTACTTAGGCGCACATATGTTGGCCACCCTTGTAACCCATGTTGGTACCCCTTTGAGTGGTAGCGCATCAGACATCACCTGTATACAGATCGACCTAGATCTCCTGAAGCCCTCCATAGATAAATCGATCGGCTGCCTGAATGCTATAGTGCCACCGAGAACAACACTCAGTAATATACTCTCTAGTACATGGGTATTTTGGTAGTACAAATAAGGGCACGATCTAGCCTCCTTAGTTGGTGCTCTGAGATATTGAGCCCAATACTACTATTGGACCTCACACGTATATCAGAGAGTTATAGAACAAGGAAAACCTTTTTCTGTATAACCCTTGAATACCTAACCCTTGGGATGGAAACAAAAATAGAACATACAAGATCTATTGCGACGCAATTGTGTCTCCTACATTCAATTTGAAAAATTACTACACCTTTCTTCATGTTAAGAATTTGGGAATTTCATCACTGCAGTATTCTTCACATCGGAGTATAACTTCGCAGGAGTCAAAAAAAAAATTGGATCATGTTGGCACCAATATTTGAGACCTATTTTGTTGGATTTCTCTCTTCTCCCTTATCGTAGTCATACCTATCATTTTTCAGCAAAAAACAAAAATGTGGACCCGACCCCATTCCAACACCCTTATTTGGGCTTTACCCCATTGGATTCAATTCTTTACCTTGATCGTTGTGATACACTTCACCCATAACCCATTTTTTGTGTGGTCCCACACGCCCCTTTTCGTGTTCCCTCGTCATCATGCCCCATACTCGTAGCCAAGACTTGGAAGCTCGCTTCACTACCTTGCACTGTAATTTCATAGAAACCCAACAAGAAGTGTGACAGCTAAGTGCCAATATTTCCACCATCAATCAAAATATGCATTCCTCCATATCCGCCTCAATCACGGAACTCAAACAAGATCTCAAACAAGACATTACTACCCAACTTGAATATGTCGCTACGACGATATGTGCCAAGCTACATATCCCTGCAGATATTCCCTTATCTAACCCACCTTTGCACACCGAAGGTGAAACTTCCTCTCATTCCCATAATTTTCAGCCCCATCACTTTCAAAGTGACCTATGCCTTTCATGTGTGGATGTGACCAAATTTGATGGATCGGATCCCACTGGCTGGGTAAATCAAATGGAACATTATTTCTCTTTGTATGACATTACTGATGAGTCGGCCAAACTCTGGTTTGGTGTTCTCCATCTAGATTAAGAATGTTGGAAATGGTGGCAATGGAGGAAAAAATACTGCCAAGGGTATGTGGCTTGGACACACTTTGTGGTAGAGATTTATGAACACTTTGAAATTGACACCAACCATTTAGGTCGTTTGACAAAGTTGAAACATTCTGGCACAATGGAAGACTTTATAGCTTCTTTTGAGTGACTGGCTTTTTGTACAAAGGGCATGTCTGATGTTTTTTTACGATAATGTTTTATAAGTGGCCTCAAGGATGAGATTCATGCTCATGTCCTAATGGCTTGGCCTCAGAGTTGGGTGGACTCTACTAAAATAGATAAGGAAGAAAAACAGGTTGTCTCTTCTCAAAACCGCAAACCCTCCTTTATTCCTTGCACTAAACTAGTAACTCCCACTCCTTCTTCTACTCCACTAAAGATCCAGAAATTGACCAGGGTCGAAATGGTTGAACGCCAACTCAAAGGACTTTGTTATAATTGTGATGAAAAATATTTTTCGGGACAGAAGTGTAAGGAACAAAATCTTTTTATGGCCATCTCGGAGGATGTTTTGGAAGAGGATGTTGAGGCTCCCCTTGTGTTTGTGTCACCTGAACCCACTGACATAACCCCTCCCTCAGGCCCTCCCAAAGTAGAACCAATCATTTCCCTAAATTATCTCACTGGCTTCTCTTCTCCCCAAACGGTCAAGCTAATTGGTTACATCAAGCATAGGAAGGTCATCATTCTTGTTGATAATGGAAGCACCGATAGTTTTATTCATCGTTGCATTGCCCAAGAAACTAATTGTTATATACGTGCAGTCAATAATTTCCAAATCATGATTGCCAATGGTGGGTCCATGAAATGTGGAGGGTGTTGTGAAAATGTGCATCTCCAAATTGGTGATTACCATCTGAAATATCATATGTTTGATATCGACATGGGCGGTTGTGACATTTTGTTGGGTACAAAATGGCTAAGGAATTTGGGTCCCATTCTCATGGATTTTAAGGAATTAACCATGCAATTTGACCAGGAGGGACAACAATATAATTTCCAAGGAATCATCGTCGGTTCTTCAGAGATCATTAGTTCCCATCGCATGGAAAAGCTGCTAAAAAAAGGTCATTCTGTAATTATTTCCCAACTTCATGCCATACAAGCCACTGAGACACCCTCTATGTTGCATGACCTCCAATCCATCCTCTCTAAACATAAGGTGGTTTTTTCCACTCCCTAGGGACTCCCTCCTTCCCATGGTGTTCATTATCATTCCATTCCCCTTGTCCCAGGAAGCCTTCCTCCCAATATACATCCCTATTGTCACCCCTTCTCCCAAAAAATGAAATTGAGAAAATGGTTCAAGAACTACTCAACGCATGTGTTATCTTCCCTAGTACGATCCCATACTCTTCTCATGTGGTCATGGTCCTTAAGAAAGAAGGTTCTTGGTGCATGTGTCCTAACTTCCACACCCTCAACAAACTCACCATTAAAGAAAAATTTCCCATTCCTGTCATTGATGACCTCTTGGATGAATTTTGTGGTGCCCAGTTATTTACTAAACTTGATCTTCGTTCAGGCTACCACCAAATCTATATGAAAGAGGTAGACATTCCTAAGACTACCTTTAGAACTCATGAGGGCCACTATGAATTTTTTGTCATGCCCTTTGGCTTGTGTAATGCTCGCTCCACTTTCCAAAGCCTCATGAATCATGTCTTCCATCCTTTTTCCTGTGATTTTGTCTTAGTTTTCTTTGATGATATACTCATCTATGGAAAAACCTGGACAGACCATCTTTCTCATGTGGATCGAGTTCTCTGTCTACTCTCTCAGCACCAACTTTTCCTCAAACAATCTAAATATGATTTTGGTGCCTCAGAAGTCGAGTACTTGGGTCATCTTGTAGGCAAGGTTGACGTTTGGGTGGATTCTAAAAATATTGAAGCTATGAAATATTGTCCTCACCCAAAGACTCTCAAAATCTTGTGGGGATTTATGGGTTTAACAGGTTATTATCACAAGTTCGTTAAGAATTATGGAAATATTGTGGCACCTCTCACTACACTCCTTAAAAAGAATTCTTTCACTTGGACTCCAACAGCTGCTTAATCTTTTCAAACCTTGAAGATGGCCATGTGCACCACTCCAGTCTTGGCCATTCTTGATTTCACAAAGACCTTTGTCCTGAAATGTGATGCTTCTGAGAAAAGAATCGACACTGTCCTTATGCAAGAGGGTCGACCTTTGGCCTTTACTAGCAAACAATTGTCTGAGACAAATTTGGGAAAATAAATCTATGAAAAGGAAATGTTGGATATTCTGCATGCCGTGGATATTTGGCTCCCTTATCTATTGGGGAAACACTTGAAAATTAATACATATCATCAAAAGCCTCAAGTATTTTCTGGAATAATGCCTTTCTTCCCCCGAGCAACAAAAATGGGTGACTAAGCTCTTTGGATATGATTATGAGATCATTTACAAGAAAGGAAAAGACAATGTGGTTGTTGATGCACTTTCTCGAAAATATGAAGATGAAGGGTCCATTTTTTCTCTCTCCTTCATTGTACCAGATTGGCTCAAAGTTGTTTACCAGGAATGGCTACACGATCCTAAAAGTTCGCATCTGATACAACAATTGCAGTCCAATTCTCTAGTTTCCCCAAGGTACTCTTGGCTCAATGAGGAGCTTCGATACAAAGGTCATTTTTATTTAAGTAAACAGTCAAAACTTAAATCCACGGTACTTTCTGAGCTTCATGCTACACCCACAACTAGGCACTCTGGGTTTACCAAAACCTATGACAGGGTCGAACGTTCTTTTTTCTGGGATGGTATGAAACATGACGTTCGTAATTTTGTGGTTGAATGTGATGTGTGTCAACGCAACAAGGGTGAAACAATCAAATATTTGGGAACAATACAACCACTTCTAATTCCCCCTACTATTTGGCATGATATCTCTATGGATTTTATTGTAGGCTTACCTAAATCAGGCAATAAATCAGTCATTATGGTGGTAGTTGATTGTCTTTCCAAGTATGCTCATTTTTTTTCTCTTCAAAACCCATTTACAACATCCACGGTGGCTCAAATTTTCATGGATCAGGTCTTCAAGCTTCATGGCATGCCGCATTCTATTGTTTATGATCGTGACCCAACTTTCACCAACAATTTTTGGCAAGAACTGTTCAAGCTACAAGGCACCCAATTGCATCTCATCATAGCTTATCATCCCTAGATTGATGGTCAAACTGAAGTTGTCAACAAATGTTTGGAAACATATTTGAGGTGTTTTGCATCGGAAAGGAAGAATCAATGGGCTCAATGGTTACCACTAGCCAAATGGTGGTACAACACTTCGTACCATATATCTACCTGCATGAATCCTTTTGAAGTGGTATATGGACAAAATCCACCTTCAGTTCTCTCATATTTTCCAGGTGTCTCGAAGGTCCAGGCAGTTGACCAAATGCTTACAGTTCGAGAGGCTATTATCCGTACCCTCAAAGAGAATTTGGTCATGGCCCAGAATCACATGAATCAACAAGAAAATCAAGGTCACTTTGAACGCCAATTTGCAGAAGGGGATCAGGTGTTTCTTCTACTGCAATCTTACAAGCAAAATTCCCTCAAGGCTGACCATTGTCAAAAACTGGCGCTCGAATTTTATTGTCCTTATACGGTTCTCAAGCGTGTGGGACAGGTGGCCTATTAGTTAGCTTTGCCCAGTCATTCTAAGCTCCATCTTGTTTTTCATTTTTCCTGCTTAAAGAAGGTGATTGGAACTAAGTGCCAAACCCAAACCACCCTTCCCGAGTTGGATGAAGAAGGCTCCATTTAGATACAACCACAAGCAGTTTTGGACTAGCATGCGCTTCATATGCATTAGCGAACCATCAAGGAAGTGTCAGTCCAATGGAAATATACAACTCCAGCAGATGCCACTTGGGAACCAACTACCATTCTGCAGCAATTTCCCCATATCAAGCCTTGAGGACAAGGTTGTTTTTAAGGGGGAGGGCATGTTAGGGACCTAACCCCTCATGTAGGTAGAATAATATAATTCCATGTAATAAAGGTCAATATTAATAATGCCTAGAAATAAGGAAGAATAAGTCCAATATAAGAAGACCTAATATAAGCTTTCGCTTCTAGAAGGATCTTCCTCTAGATGGTTCTTTTGATAGACATATTTAGTATAAATAGGAGTCGAGGGTATGAGAAATTTTGTCTTGTATATTATTGTAATAGAGATCTTCTATGTTGGAGGTTACCCCCTCGAAGAGGCAAGTGAACATTGCTCTCAGTAATCAAAGTGCTCTTGCTGGTGTTATTCTGGTATCCATTTGGTATTATTGTGGTGTTGTTCTGGTTATATTGTTGTTCATCTGCCATTTTTAGCTATTTATTTATGTTCTACATACTTTTTATATCTAGAATATTACAAATTTCCTCTAGTAGATGGAAAGTCCTAATAATCCCCACACATTCTTTGTTTTTTTTAGATGAGGCCAATCTTGCATGGTTGTCACTTTCTTGGGATCAACTTGTACTCCATCCTTATATTGTGACCCAAATATTCAACCTCGGGAGCCCCTAAAGAACATTTGGAATGATTCAGGAATAATTGGTTGTCTCTCAAGAGTTGTAAGGACTTATTGACATGCTCTATGTCTGATTCCTGAGCTTTATTGTAGATCAAGATATCATCAAAGAATACCAACACAAAATTGCATAGTAAGGCTTTTTAAATCTTATTCATGAGGCTCTAGAAAGTGGATGTAGCATTACAAAGATCGAAAGGCATCACTAGAAACTCATAATGACCTTTGTGTGTCTAGAAGGTTGTGTTAGGGATGTCTATATTGTTCATCCTGATTTAGCAGTAGACTAAGCCCAGATCAAACTTAATGAAAAACTTGGCTCCATGCAATTCATCTAAGAGATCATCAATAACCGGGGCAGGAAATTTGTCTTTGATTGTCAACTTATTGAGAGCCCTAAAATCATAACACATGTTGCAAGTTCCTTCCTTATTTAATGTTATAATATTTAGACACTTAGGAATTTGTTAACATCAACTTGGGCTAATGTATATTTAAGTAAAAGTGTGTTTCTTTAGTATGAATTTCTAGTTACGTAATCCACTAGTCATAATATGTTCTAGACATAGAGTGATCTGATGACTCATATTCTCCTCGATCCTAACAGCTAAATTGAGCCGTGTCTTAGCACCTGATTGTTTCATGATATATATTTAATGCTCATTGAGGGTAATTTGTTGATGAACAATTTTGAGAAAATCTCTTGTGAAATATTTTTATTTTTCATTAATATATTGTCTCAAGTGGCCATGATCATTGGGATCGTGGACTATTTCCCTCTTCGGGGGTTTAAACCACCTAAAAACATTGGTGTTATGACATTTTATCTAGATGTGTGAACGATTTATCAAGGTGTTCATCCTATGTGTGAATACCATGTTTTTTCAAACATGGTATCAAATCCCATTCGAATACCCACTCTCGTTGTAGACTAAGATCTTGAATATGTATTGTTGCATTTCTAGGTTCTATTATTTCTATGCATTTCTAGGCTAAGAAGATTTCTCCATTGCATCTAGACAATTACTTTCAGTTGGAAATGCTTTTTGTTTCACTCGAAAAGGTTTCTATTTTCCCAAGATACGACCATTTTTGTAAAATCTAGAGGTATAAAGTTTGAATACATCATTTTAATTTTTTTTTACATAGTTGATATTTTCAGTGTTTTGTTTTTATTCCTGGTTTACTACTCTTTTTTTCATGTGTATGTTTTTTTCAAGAACTTTGTGCAATCTTGAAAAATTAGAAACATAGCAGAAAGTGTTTTATTTTCTGCTTATGATCTTTGCTTTGTGCTTTATGCGAGCTCAACAAATCAGAAACAATGAGAAAAATTACATTTTTTGGGTAAGCTAACCGAGATCTAACTCCATTATTATTGAGATTCAAAAATTTAAAAATAAAAAAAATCATTTTTTTGTGTGCAGTCATGTTCAAATTTTTTGTTGGAAAAAACAAGGGTTTTGGGGGTAACCATGCACTTCAAGGAAAAGAATTAAAAAAAGAAGAAGGAATAAGCCTCCTCCTCCATCAATTTTTTAATATATTTTGCATTAGCTCACTTGGTTGAAAGTTTTTTTTATTTAATAAGAGGTCTTGAATTCAAGTCTCTTTTTTTTAAGTTATTTTTTGAAAACATTCATGCAACCTTGAGTTATCTCATAACTTTATTGTAAAGTTCATTTCACTTAAAATATAAAACTGAATCACTATAAGGTAATTTTAATATGTTTTTTTAAGTACTTTTGCATCTACCTTTAATTTTAAAAGTAACTTCAATATAAAAGTGATGTTGTACTATGTTGTCATTGATCTCAAAGGGTTGATGTCATTTGTGTCATAGTGATGTGTTGTCATTCATGTCAAGGTTGATGTCAAAGGGAGTTTCATCATTGATGTCATGTATTGGTTGATAGGAAGTACCGAATGGATGAACTCCAAAGTGGTCCCCTTATGGTGAAATCCCTCAGAGGAAGACACTTTGTGAAGTCCAAATGGTTAGCCCCAACAGTTTGATTAGGGAACCCAAGTTTGATTAAGGAATAATTTAATTAAAATTAGTGAATTTGCAAGTGATGCTATTCTAGATGGATAGTACTCATTGTGTCATTTCCATTTATATGTGGTACGTCACTTGGTTCCTCACGGTTAGGGAGATATGATCTTGTGAAGTTGGAGAACCCCCATGAGTTGTCTAGCATCACCTAGAAGGTCAATGAAGTCAAATTATTCTAGAATCTCCTAGAAGAAGTTGACTAGTCAAAGTCGGTGAAACTAGGAGTTAATCATGGGTTAAGTTGTTGCAATAAGAAAATAATTAAAAATAAATTAGTTGCAACTAGAAGTGGAGAGTTTACTATTTGTGGATAAAGTTCTTGTAGGTGGAAAAAGTGGTTAGAAGTGGGTTAGCCTTAAAAGAAGGAAGTTGGTAAGAAGATAACCCCTAGATGAAGCTACTTGGAGAGTATAAATAAGAGATAAAGGGTCTCTTATGGTGTGTACTTTTGAACATAATGAAGATCTATTATTTTTTGAAAGATTGATTGCAGGTACTCACTGATGCATCTGAAGTTATGCAAGTCTGAAGTAATAAAGGAGGGTTGACGGTGAAAGTTTTGGAGCTTCAGAAAAAAACTAGTTTCTAAAGTGTACGCAGGTTGCAATGGATCAGGTCGGGTATGTATGCAGTCTACAGTGGAGGAAGGCATGTGTATACATAGGATGATAGTAGAGGAGGCCGCATACAAGTGAAAAATTCATGAAGACTTGAGTTGATGTTGGTATTAGGTCCCTAAATTCTAAAGTAAGTTCCAGATCAACATTCAACAGGTTCAGATCATCCACAGAAGTTCTGGTATGGTTGCATGGTTGTTTTTAATGATCACTTATGCTTATGGTATGGTGAATTTTTGAAGAATTATTGGTATGGTTGTTGTGAGATCTGGATATGGTATATGTTGGCTAGCTAATTGAGTGAACATCACTCTCATGTATGGTACAGTTCTGATATGGTTCTTATAGTTCACACCTTTGAGCTACTTGTACTTGGTTGAGGGATATGTATGATGATGTATGCATGGAATAGGTTGGATGCAGTGACAGGTTACTGGTGGATGTGATAGAGGCAGGAAAGTTTCAGAGGTGCATAATAATGGATGCCCTAGTTTTATGAAGGTGTACGTGGGCTCAGTGGAGGAGGTCATGTACATACACGTGTTGTAGTATAGACAGGTTGCATACATATGCATGTTGCAGTATAGATAGGTCACATATCTGTTTTTGCATTTTACAGATTGGTTTATGTCTACAAGTTGGGTCTTGTACTTGAGGGTTGGATTCCTCACATCTCAGTTGGTGTTGCGATCTACAAGTTGGGTCTTGTATTGAGAGTTGGGTCTCTCTTGGAGTTGGTGCTATTTTCAGTTGGTGTTGATAAACCCCAGAGATTTTAATCTCTTATAACACATAATAAAAAATCTTACACATATATTTGGTGCTCTTTGTGTTCATTATGGTGATGGTTTATTATTATTGATGAATGTTGTTATAGGAAAGTAGATAATTGTGAATGAATGATAATGTTTGAAGTGGTTGCTAACTAAATTTTCAAAAGATGTGTATAAATATCCCTAAACTGATTCATCCACCCCCCTATAAGTGTGGTCGACATTTCCAACAAGTGATTTTCACTTATTTTATAAAAGTGGGTGATTTCATAAGTAACTTATTTGTAAAAGTGAACTTATAAGAAAAGTTAGAGAAGAAAGGGAATTGTGTTTACTTGGCCACCTCATTGTGCATCACCACATGGGCCAACTTGTACTTTCCACATGGTTCCTTTTTTACCATTTATGCATTTTTTTAAAGGGCATAACTTTCACATCTGAAGTCTATGTTTAGTTTCAATTTTTTTTACACCCTATTTTTTTTAGATTTTTCCATCTAGATAGTCAATTTCAGTTTTTGAATCCATATTACCTTCATATTTTAATATGGATACTCCAAGTGATATTTTTCTTATCAATACCAATTACTTCTCATGGAAATCCCATGTGGAGGACATACTAAAAAATAAAGGATTGTATCAGATTACCTTGGGAAAAGAAAAGGTCCCCACTAATGTTGAAAAGAAAGCCAAATGGGATAGTAAAAATGAAGAAACATGTGGATTAATATAAATGTCCATCTCTTTTTATTTATGGTTTCATACTATGATCTGGGAGGATCTCGGTGGCCACCCACCTATTCCAACTGGCTCAAAATAGTCTTTTGGCAATGTACTATTTTTAGCAGTTTTTCGGGTCCCAAACTTTCGAGGCCATTTTGATGGCCTAAACGTCATTTTTTCATGATCAGGAACCTCTATTTTATTTGAAGGATATACATAATCCCCAAAAATGAATCTCCTCATCGATGCCTTTCCAATGAGCTATTGTGCGTGCTAAACAGAGATCGTATGCAAAAGTTATGACCCCGAGAAGTTGATGTACTAACTTACCCCAACGGGGCCCACGTGACTTTTGGCGCTTCATCTCCTAGGGTTAGGTTTTTGGATTTATACGGTTTTGGGATTCATGTTTATTGTAAAAATTACTTCAGATCCTCATTGTACTCTTCTTCTTGCGAATGAGCATAGCCATCGCATCTCTTCTCAGAGATAAGCTGCCACCATTCTAGCAAGCTTGTTTTTAGTCTGCATTTTATAGTTTTCATCATATTTATTATTTAATAGAAGTCAAGTTTTATTGTATCTTTGTTCTTGTTCACTATGTATGTGTGTTAATATTATAAATATTTTTTTTCATTTCATTTCGCTCATAAATCTGGATCAGTGGTATCAGAGCAATCTGCTCCTTGTCATCTATTAGTGCATGTCCATCACGCGATCAGGGTATAGAGAGTTGGGTCTCGAGATTGTTTCTCTTGAGGAAAATTTCTCTTGCACGCCCAAGAAACCATCCATGGTAGGAAAAAATAAAGACAATGAGACAAGAGATCCTTTCAAAATGTTTTTCAAGGAATCCCTTGAGCGGCGGAGGAATGGGATGATGGACAGCTTTGCACAAATCCTTCAATGGTTGTCGACAAGTGATGCATCGACCTCAAGCAAAGGCACCACCCCCTTCAAGGTACAAATCAATTTTGATATTCCTATATTTAAAGTTCAAATATATTTGGATTCCGTAGATAAATGGTTAAACCTTCTAGAAGGGTACTTTTTTATCCACAACTTTTTTGATAGAGAAAAAATTACATTTGTGCTCCTCAAGGTCACCCCCCGTGTAAATATTGGTGGGAGAATTTATGTGAGCAAAAGAAAATAGATGGATCCAAATTATTTGTAGTTGCACCCACTTGGGGTTCCTTCAGGGACGTTATTAAGGAACAATAATACCATGTTGGAAGCTATGACGAATTGTATACAATATGGACCACACTACGGCGAGAAAGAGACCAAAAAGTGCCTAAGTTCACCAATGCCTTCCATACCTTGTGCACCAAGATGGGTATCAAATATTCTGAGTGACATCTGGTGCTCAAGTATCGTAGGATTCTACATAGATAGATCCATAAATAAATGAAGTTTTTGGACATCTCATCATTGGGCACGACCTATCGATATGTCATCAAAATCGAGCCGAAGCTTAAACAAAAGACGTGACAGTTTGGGTATGGGAACCCCTCATAGTAGAAGAAAGGAAAGGGTATCCTTGTTACACATTATTTTTGTCACCCCAGTGATAAACTGACGATATGTGCATGACTCACTTCCATGTTCCCTGAAAACACTAAAAGAGAATTTCTCCATGAGAAAAGTGGATTAGCTTTTCTTCCTTAAAAACTATCTCAAAGGAGATCACTCCACCCTGCTCTATGCTTGGGGTGTGAAGATGCTTTATCGTCACATGATGCACCAAGCTATACTGCGGCGTCATCACAGGATGCCTGTGCATAGGGTGCGACAATTCTTAAACAAGAGGAAAAGTGAAATTCACAAAGGTTCTAGAAGGGAATCTTCTAGAAGATGAGGTGGCCTCTGATCGGTTTGTATCTTACTCGCTTCTATGATTTAGTGGGATCATCATAATATCCTCATCCATCCCTCTTTCACCCTATATAAAGAGGTATCTCTTATGGAAAAGGCGAAGGATTGCTTATGCATGAAGAATTCTGCTATAGATTATACTGGATATAGCTTTGCTTTATCTCTCTAAGTCAGGTTGTGGATCTTATTCATCAAAGGCATTGGAGAAAAGGTGTGTGTATTGGAGCAAAGAGACATTGGAAGGGACCTTGCAACATCAAGGAATGGGTTGTATTCTCCACTTTCATTTAATATAATGCAACAATACATTTCTTCCCCATAAAAGTGTCTTTACTTTTATTGTATAACTCCTTGATCTTATACATAGAATTCATTGGAATATATATATATATATATATATATATATATATATATATATATATATATATATCTGTGTTCTCTCTCTTTGTTGGTTTGTGCTTATTAAACAAGTTCACCCTCCCACAAATCCAAAGATGGAGCGACAAGGATGACAATAGCAAGGATCAAGCCTCATTTAAAAGGTATGTCATTTGTCCCTCTCTGAACTAGTTTATATGACAATGAAGTCTAAGGTGAAGTTTGTATTCTACCTTGTTTTGTTCTAGCTTCTTGTTGAAGTTAGGGAAATTAGTTTGTGTTTGCACTTACTGATTTGTCCGATAAAAAAATTGGCGACCATACTGGGGAATGACTTATTTTGGTTTGTTGCTTCTTATTTTCTTTTAGCCTACCTTATTTTGATCAATTCCATTCTCTGAGTTTGTGGGTGATCCATTATGACTCCCTGGTTTTGAAAGTTCATTGAGAAACTTTGTCATTCTTTCAAATTTTCCTTATATTCATACATTGTCACACTGTGTCTTACTTTCGACCTGCAATGATTCTTCATCGTCGCACTCTGCTTATGTGAACCAGAGTGACGATGTTCCACTGTGTCTAGCTTTCTACCTGCGATGATCCTTCATCGTCGCACTGTACCCTTCTGCAGCCTACGATGATTCCTATAGGAATTGTTGGAGTGACAGTCAACTTTGTTTTCTTTGCCCAGATTTGTCTTTACTACTTAAGATGAACTTTTATTCTTGGTGAATGATTGGTTTGCATCTTTTAATCATGGATTTGATTGTTTGCCAAGAATTGAGAGTCTTCTTCATAAGATTTGTAAGTTTTATCTTTTACTTCTTATTGCAAGGGTATAATCTCAAGGTTTTGATCCTGAGTGCTTGCTAGATAAGTTGTTATTGATCTCTTGCTTTGAGTGTCTTTCTGTTACAAAGCATTTTTTTTTCTTTAGAATTATTTAGTGGAAGAAATTATTTTTATTTTATTGAATAGTTTGTGTTAAAAGAGAAAATTGATTTGGGTTGCTTTGTTTTTAGAGTGATTTCCTATTGCTTTTAGCTATCTTTGAAACAAAAAAATAATAATTTATTGCTTTGCATTAGATTGGGGGAATTTTTGCATTTCAAGTGATGAAATTGCATGGTTTTTGGCATTTTTGGTCTTGTG
>ML826445.1:0-21640 GCA_009831015.1 Picea engelmannii | reverse complement strand
TTGGTGTACAGTCTCTTTGGCTCATTTCTTGAAGTTCTTGATATTGATGAGTTTAATAAAATTTTGGGACATTTTGCATCTGAGAATGATAAACGTTTTCTCCTTCTCGTAATATAGGTTTCATCGAAGTGAAATATTTGTATTCTCTTTTCTTTTCATTTTTAGAGTCAGTCAAAACATCATCTAGTCCATGCCATTTTCCTCTTGAGTAAACAAAAGCCTTAAAATAAAGCTCTTATAAAAATTGATTAGACATTTTTATATTTTCGGGTAGCCAACCTACATTAGCTTAGGGTGTAGGGATTTGGAATGGGTGTGAAAGATAACTTTCCAAAGCTGTAAACAAACATAGAATCTTGTTCTAGCGAGCGGTAAATCCACTTATTACATTTTTTCTTGGGAAGCCATTCTAACACAAGGGTCAATCACGAGGTCACATTAGGGTCGACATACATACTAACCTACTTTTTTGGTCTTAGTGTAGATATTGCACATATTATTGGGGGTCACTTGAGAAGAAAATCCTGTGCAGACCTTTTTGATTCGATTTCGGGCTGAGATACCCTTCCCTTGCATGTGTATCGAACTGTCAACTTCTTCCCCATGCATCATTGTAGTAATTGGTAATCTTAGTAGCCTAACTCTTTAGCCCAACTCACTTGGGCTCCTTGGAGGGTATACCCATGATTATGTCTGGTAGCTTGCACCAAGGTGTAAGTCCATTAAGCAAGTCATCAACGTAAATTTTCCACCCCCTCTATCTCATCCCCTTCTTACATTGTTCTCGCAACGTTGGATTTCATCACCAACTAGTGCGTTCATTGTCAGAAGGTTTTGTTTGTTTTCTTGCTTCCTAGATTTTTAGCATGTGTTGTTTATTTTTATCTAGAATACTCTAGATTGGATTTGTATTTAATGGTGTCTATTCCTGGAAAGACCAATGAAGAAACCCCTGCTTTGGGGGAACCTTTTTTTTTCCCTTCTTACAGAAACGTTGGTCCTCCTTACATCGTTTCTTTGAGCCTTCCAGGTCTCACAATTGGATTGTCGGTATGGTTGTTTTCCACTCCTGTAATCCCAAATGCAGCAAGTTCTTTGATTGTAAGAACTTCCCCCCAAGAAAATAAACCTCATGTTGATCCTTCGCCTTATTCACCAGTAATATATTCTTCTCCTTCTTCACTTGCAAGGTCTTCTTCGGTTTCATCTTCTTCATAGAGTGAAATCTCTAAAGCTAGTAACCTAGTGGATAAGAAGAAGAAGAAAAGGAAAATTAAGAAGAAGAAAAATAAGAAAGGGTCTAAACTTCTAACCACTGCTAGACATGTTGGAAACCAACCAGTTACTGATGATCATGTTGGGAGTGTTGATGATCCCAAGACAACCCAAACACGTAAGCCCAAGTATCTTTGCAGGGTATCCATCTTCTTAAGGGTAGCCATCTTCTTAAGGATTTCCATGGTCTATCCAAGGTTATAGAAGCATGGTATACACACCTCCACCAACCTGTGTCGTCATCCTCTAAACAACATGTTGATAAACTCTCGTCAACTAGTCAAGATACCGTTGGGAAGAAGAAAAGTAGAGTCAAGTTCCCATGTAGGATATGCGGAGGGAGTCATCAAACTCACCTTTTCCCTTGTATGGACGAATCCTTGAAATTACTAGAAGACATGAATCTGTCCCAACCTCAACTTTCGGTTGCTTACCGTAAGATTTCTCTCAACCCACCTGTATTTGATGGGATGATCAATATGGTCCCTTCGTCGGTTAGTCAAGTTGATCATGTGGTCAATCTAGTCACGTCCTTAGTTGAACCAATTGACAAAATGGTTGATCCGAGCCCATCCTCGGTTGAACCCAATCTCTCGTTAGAGAGTGAAACCCAAGCGATCAATCTGTTTACATTCATCGACCCCATTCTCCCCTTGGAGAATGAAACCCAAATGATCGATCTGATCCCTTCATTGGTCGATCCTACTCTCCTACTAGAGAGTAAACCTGATACTGCTCATGTTTTTCTCATTGATACAGAATCTACCATGTTAGGGGGAATTCCTCCTCCTCACGTGGAACCCCCTCCAAGTAATAAGGCCATCGTTTTTTATTGGGGTGCGATAACTGGACCTCGTCTTCCCTCTCACATTCCTACCAATATTACCATACAAGTTTGTGGACAAGACATTCCTTAGACGTTGATAGATGAAGGCACATTCGTTAGTATTTTGTCCTCTATTGATTGGAAAGCTTTGGGTTATCCTCAACTTGTGCCAGTTATGCAGAATCTATTAGCTTTTAACAGAAGAACTAGTCAACCTTTAGGGACCTTTCCTCAGTTTCCTGTAACTTTGGGAGGGAAAATTGTCTTTATTTATGTCATGGTAGTCCAAGACCCCTTGGATTTTGATTTAATCCTGGGGAGAGATTATGTCTATGACATGAAATTTATCGTGTCCACTCTTTTTCGCGTGATATATTTCCCTCACAATGGAATAATTGTGACTATTGACCAACTTTCGTTTGTTGGCCTTGACTTGACCATCAACTCAATAACCTCCTTAAACGGTTCGTATACGCAGACGATTGTTTCCCCTCCACAGGTTAATTATGTGGCTTTGTCTCCCATGCCTTTAGTTGTTGATGACGATGACCCTCACACTGTCAAGTCAATCTCTTATGACGTAGATCTAGTAGATGACATGGTTATCTCTTCGATAAGGTCTTTATATCTTGATCTCCTTACCCCTGTCGTGACCCTTGACATGGTGTCTTTCTAGAGTGTTGTTCTTCCATCCAGGGAAGATCTCTTGAAACCCATGACTTATTTTTTTCCCTTGACATGGTCTCCTTCCATAGCGTTGTCCTCTTTGAATCCATGATCAAGAAGAAGAGTTTGTTGAGCATGGTTTTCTGATTTCAAGCTCGTTAAAAAATGAAACCACCTACGTGGTTAGTTTTGCGTCTCTATGGAAAGATCATTAAAAAATGAAACAGAGATTACAAGGATAGTTTTTGTGTCCCTATGACAACCTCATTAAACAATGAAACAAAAGTTACGAGAATAGTTTCTCTTTCTGTGTCGAGATCGTTAAAAAATGAAATAGAGGTCTGTGGATTGAACCTGGATTCTCAAGCATAGTTTTTCTTCTTTGTGGAAATCTCATTAAAAAATGAAATAGATTTCCCCCCTCCTCGATTGAGTCAAGTACTTTGTTACATATTGTATTTGAAGATTCATTTCATCCTGCTATGTTGTTGGAAGAAACAGATCTTGGGGGGGAATTCTTACAACCTCTGGACTTCATGTTGAAGTTAAGTTGCTAGCTTCTTAAGCTGGCGGAAAAGTACCAACCATCCCTGGATAATGCGTTGGGAAGTCACAAGCATAGTTTTCTCTAGTTCAAGCTTGTGTAAAAATGAAACCACCTGCCTCAAGCATAGTTTCCTTTGGTTCAAGTTTGTGTAAAAATTAAACCAAGTCGAGGCATAGTTTTGTTTAGTTTTAAGCTTGTGTAAAAATAAAATCTATCTCAAGCTTAGTCTTTGTTCTTTCTCGTGCTCGTAAATCAATGAGAATGTAACCGAGTATACTTTTATCAATTTTTCGGACTCGTAAAGGTTATACAAAAAAGGAACCCCCTAGAGTTCTCTTTAAGCTCTTTTCAAACTCTTTAAACATGAAAACATTGTTGAGCAACCTTGTTCTTTTCACGCTCATAAAAGTGTTTGAAGAAAACGTCTGATGAGCGGAAAATTATCTCTTTTTCGGTCTAGTCATACTAATTTATGAAAAAGTACATTTTGGAGTTTTCTTTAAGTGTTTTTTAGACTCTCTAAACATGAAAAACCTCTGAGTTTTCTTTCTTTGGACTCGTAAAATAAGCATCGAAAGGCCCATATGGGACCAAACCACTCCTTCCTAGGGTTCGTTAAAAATGCTCTTAGGGACTCATCCAAAGGATGAGATTACATTACAATCATATGTTATCCTATTCAATCTTGCGTAAAAATAAAGAGTTACTCGCTAGAAATGGTGGGGGGAAATTGGGAAAGAAACATGTCTCTGTATTTGTATTAGTGGAACCAAAGTCTCTCTTGAACATGACATCCCCCTTCATCACTATATCTAGGTTGGGAAATCCATTTGTCTCTCATTTGACTATCCATAGGTTCATATGTTGGGTCCTCCGTGATTCAATGCTTCCAAGAATTTTTTTTTTGTCATTCATATGTTAAAGAAAATTCCAACCTAAACAAGCCTTCTATCAAGTCGTCCATCTACAGTTTTAAAATTTCTACCATGTCGGCCTTCCTTGAGTCAGTTATGAATCACTTCATACTCTGATCTACTTCAAATCTATTACATATTTTGTGTCATTTATGGGGGATACATTAAGGCCCTCCTATGATGAGTGTTTTCCTGTCGACTTCAACTCATTATCTGAGAACAAGACTTAGAAATCATTTAGTACCTTGGAGCCTGCATACCTCATTGGCATGTCTCTTTTCTTTCAACAGTGGGTTCACATCATTGGCCCCTGATTGGAAGATTTCATTGAGTGTTCGAATTCAACTCATTCATTCATACTCGTTGGATTGTACTAGAGTACCTTGGGATTCATTGACATCAATGGTGATTTCCCTCGCACTTGTTAACGGTTTCCATTAATGATCGGTAATAAATTGGTTTCTACCATGTTCGACTTCGACACATGTAATCACATGGCTAGATTTGTACTTAGGGATGATGGAAATGAAGACCCTGGATCTCACCATATCGGTCCAGGTTGCGACGGAGTATTCTTAATATTGTACTGACACATAGATCCACTGTGTATGTCTCATGAATATGTCCAAATTTGAATTCTTTAAGAGCATAGATCCGCAGTGTTCTCATGGCTATGTTGAATCATGATGACATGGATCCACATTGTATGTTTAGTGGCCATGACCCACTTGACACTTATGATTAAAGTCACGTGTAGTCTGAGTATGGGAATGCCTACCTCAGAAGATGGTATATTATTATGCAGATGCTTTATTGTTTTCAAGTTCTCGATCGATGCGCTCCTTTTTTTCAACACACACACTCTACAAAGTATTTCAGTTGTCACAGGTTCCAACTTCATACTTTCAGGGGAATTCTATTACACATTATTTTGGTCACCCTAGTGATCAACTAACGATATGTGCATGACTCACTTCCATGTTCCCTGAAAACACTAAAAGAGAATTTCTCCATGAGAAAAATGGATTATCTTTTCTTCCTTAAAAACTATGTCAAAGGAGATTGTCTGTTGGTTTTAACTTCTCTCTTATACTATCTGAGTTGTTGACCCAAGGTTCATATCTTCCAGGTTACCAAAAAATCCTCTAAAACTATCGGCCCCCCTGGTAAACCAGAAGGCAACACAGTACACAAAATGCACTATGCAGTCTCACCCGAGATATCTTTAAATGGGTGGTTGTAAGACTTAAGTGTTTACAGCCTAGGATTGAGTATGAGATAGGGGTTTGTTAACTAGAGCCATGCACTACGAACTATGAAGGTAATCTACCTATTCCTCATGGGTACATATTTCCATTACATAGGTTACTTCCCGAGTAGTGTATTCGTGTTCCATAACAATGCATTAACTCATTTATTAAGAATAACAATAACTGCTGAAAGAAAGTAAAGAAATGCATAAATTCATCACATTACATAGTTATTACCGTGGTTCACCCCCTCCTGGGCTACGTCCACAAAGATTTGTCTCTTGGCTCTTTTATTATGGAAGTTCTGCATTTCCGACGCCGCATGCTTACAATTCCCCTCTTACGGGTAAGATCTATATGAGGCGAACTAGATCACACCATGCTCTATAGCCTATAAAATAATCCTTAGATCTACCTTATCTCCTCCGTTCTACCTGTGTGATTACTTCTGTTACCTATTCCTGCAGTGGCTCTATTTGAGCTTGACGCTCTTGTTTCTGTGTTTGCGCAATGATAAGTTCTGCCTACATATTCTTTATCTCCTGCGTCCCTTTGACTAATTCTGGGATTGATATGGTATTCTACCATTGTTTGAGTTCTTGGATCGCTGCATTGATCCTATCCTCTTCCTTGTCCCAATGTTGGACCTGCGGATCCTCCTCCAACCTTGTCCAAAGTTTCATTGCTTTATCGAACAATTATGTTGTTGTGCTAACATGTTGCTCTACCTCCTGCAGTTATGTCATTGCTTCCTTCTTCCTTTGCTCCTTTACTGCCACTAGAGTTGTTGGTGTGAGTTGTTCTCGAAGACCCTCGATCTCCTTCTGATATCGATCAATTGCCTATGCAATCTGGTCAATCTTTTCTGTGGTTGGGAGTTTGTTTCCTTGGGAAGTGCTTGGAATTTTCCCAAAATTTCTCCCACTCTTCATTCCAGTTCGTTCCTGCATTATTTCTCCTCCTGAGTTTCGGATTTGGCATGCTCACAATCTATTTCCTGCACTTCCCGCTTTTTTGTTGCTTGTTGTAGCTCGACTAAGTTTTTATGTGCCCGATATTGCATTTCATGGTCAACACTAACCTGCATTTTGTATAGTGCCCTTGATGGCATCTGTGTCAAGAACAATTGGATGTGGTCCAAGCCCTTCAATGGTTTTTGTCCCACAATTTCATCCATGCACAACATGTTAGGTTTGATGCAGATCATTACATGTGCGTGTGGCATTTGAAGGATTAGGTCTCATTCTTCTACCTCCACTCTTTCATTGGTCTATGTTGTCGACAGCTCTATGCCTCTGCTGCTACTTTCTCTCTGGGCCTACCCGAGTGTCCTGAGGAGTTGTCCCATTTCTTCCATCTCTTTTTGCATTTTATCCATGTGATGGGTTGCATGATTGAAGTCTTCTGCTAGACAATCCTGGACCATTCTGGCGATAATTTCTCCATCATCCTTCATGATCGTATAGTTCAGTGATGCTCGTTGCGCCTTTGATTTCTTGTGTGCACCTGTTTCCTCTACAGTATGTCTCTAAGTTCCCCCTGGTTCTTGTGCGATGGGATTTTGGGCAGTCTCTCGTGCTCCCTTAGCTTGTTTTGGTTGTCCGTTGGTCATTTTCTGCCCCTTCTGGGTTCCTATATTATTTGACCCTTCGTCTGCCTGAGTCAGCTTGTTTTGGCCCATCCTTGGTTTCTTAGGCACTGGGATTTGCGGAGGTTGTTTGTCTTCCTACGCTGCCTCTCCTTCTGTTGTTCTTTTTGGTACTTCCCAGGGAATGGATGGGATTCTCCATTCATCAGGCCATTTGTTGATGACCATGTCAATGTCACCCTCTGTGATGCAGTAGTGCATCTGTAGCCACTGTTTATCTGGATCCTGCCTTGGTTGTATCCACATGGATTGACGTGTAGCCCAGAAGCTAGCGATGTCCCCATATCGCGCGACAGCCTCTGGTGTTATTCTCCATGATCAAATGATAGCTTATTGTATGTCCCATAGGTATGCTTCAAATACGATTCCATTCTCCCTCTTATGCCTGGCCTGTGGCCAAAATTTCATTAATAGATATCTCGCTCCCGTTGGCTTCGGTCTAGTACAAAAAATCACATACTCTGGTTCCTGCCATCCCATGAAGGCTATGAGGGTGAGCAGCCATGAGTAATGGAATTTTGTACCAAGGTATTGCACATCCTTGCAGTCCACTTGGAACAAGTTTAATAGATAAGGCACCCAACTCACAAAGGTGCCTTCTGCGCACTGAGTTGCAACTGCGATGACTCCTGGTGGTACTTCATCTTTGCAGCATTTTCTTAACAATTTACAGGCTAAGATCTTTTCACCCAATTGTGTCGCTTCATTGTTGATCCGTTTGATTATAATGCCTCTTGTTCCCCTGGAGGTACCATATTTCTTCTTCATTTCCTCTGCTAATGTTTTCTCCTTGGATTTATCATCCAAAATCAGCGCGGGATCCATGCCCCTGCTAGGTAGTCCTATTATCTTTATGATAAGCTCAATAGTTATGGGGACAGGGTTGTCCAACCATATATCCCCTCAGTGTGTGGTTGCTAACAACTGCTTGACGCATGCTGTTGCGTACTGGCCTCTGCCAAAATGTGGAAGTTTGAGCAAATCTAAAATTCTTGTTCTATCTAGTCCAGCTGCCCACTGATGTGGTTGGTTGATCGTTTCTCCAATTTGGTTTACAACTATGTTTTGCATAAAATCTCTCGGCGCAAGTTCTGGGTACTTGGCTTCATCTGATATGTCATGGTCGGAATACTTGAGCTTCCCGACATGACCCAGTAGTTGTGGATCTACCTGTACTCCATCTGGTATGCGTGGTAGCACAATTTTTGTTGCCAGTTTCTTGCGAGGTGAGCTCGGTATCTGAACTATGTATTCTTGTTGTGCTGGTTGGTTTGAAGTTCCAGCAACTCCCGGTTGCTCCCCTGTAAGCCACTCTAGCCAAGCCAAGGTAGTTCCAACGGTCTCCTCTGTTGGTTGACCTAGGTTGGGTGCCTGTGACTCGTCTGGTTGCATTGTTGCTCCCAGATTATGTTTCATTCTGTTAACTTCCATAACTACTTCAGTGCTTTCTGGTTGCACTTCCTGTTGAGTTTCCGCTTCCTCATTCTAAGGCTCCTACGCCGCTGCTGGCGTATCCTCTTTCATGGCCTCTTCTTGTGGCTATTGAATCTCTTCCTATATAGGTGTAGATTTCATTGATATCATCTATGGGGAAGGGATCTTGTCGATATCGACGATCTCTGGCTGCTACTATTCATTTTCTTCCAGCGGTCCTCATGAGCTAGTTTGAACCCTGGTCGTTCTGGCTATCTGGCCTAGCTCCGCAGGCTTCGGTGGTGCCATAGTGGTGAATTCCATACATTTGTTGATTTTTAATGACTTTGGTGAGCTCTGTGGTCTCTCTCTGTTCGTTCTGGCTGCTATTGCTCTTTCTTTGTTCTCCTTTTGCGAATAGACTAGTTTCTTATGTGTTGTATGGGCTTGTCATGAAGCTTGTCGAGGACGCTTCCTCCATGATGTGATTAATGCACCATAATTGTGGGTTCAACACATCTATGGCAATTTCATACTTTCCATTACGCTTACTTTTCCGATTCCAGTTGGCGTGTTTAATGTGATGTTCCATCAATCCTTGTTGTGCTTTAATTTCTATTAGTGTTGTCCTGTCATACTAATTTTTCTGACTTTCGGTTTCCTTCTTGTTTTTATTTGGTATGTAACCATTTTCCTTGCCTTTTTTGCATTCGTGTTTCGACCATCATGTGGATTTTCTATCTCTGGCGTGCTTGGTGCTTTTCGGTTTTTTTTTTTTTACTGCGTGGTGGGTGGTCGATTGTCCTTGTATAGCTTCAGTCGGCTCCTGTTGATCATTCCTCTGAGGTATGCGCCTGTTAAATCTCTTAAATTTATATCTCCTTCATCTATTACATATTTTTCCTCATATGGTCCTAACTAATGCATTCTCATCTTTCCCGGGCGCTGAAACGATTTGTTGTCGTAAAGTAATACTAGATATCCTTCCTTGAACGTCTTCTTCTTGATGTGTCAATCATGCCAAGCTTTGTCTATGGCCTTCTGCACTTGTTGATGGAATCCTACCAGGATTCTTTCTTCCTCCATTAACAATAGTTGATTCAGTCTTTCCTGTATTGCACCTCGTTCAGTCATTTCTGTGATATCTGCTACGCGTAAGCTAGGTACTAAAACTTCTAATGGCACTACTGCTTCTTGGCCATAGACTAGTTTGAATGGTGTGTTCCCTATCAACTTTTTGCATTTCATCCTATACGCCCATAATACTACTGGTACTTTGAGGTTTCATTCGTCTCTGTTGATGTTACAGATATTTGTTAGTGCATTCTCGATAATTTTGTTGAAGGCTTCTACTATGTCATTTGCATGTGGATGATATGGTGTGCTCTTCTGATGATGAACTTCAAACTCTTCGAGCATCGCACGGATGGTGTTTTTTATGAAGTGTGTGCCTTGGTCTCTCATCAAAACTCTTGGGCACCCGAATCTGGTGATTACTTGTTCAAATAGGAAGTGTTCAATTGTCTTTGCGCTGCAGTCTTTTACTAGTGCGGCTTCCACCCATCTTGTTAGGTATTCTATCACGGTGATGATGTATCTTTCCCCTGTTCTTTTGGTTGGTGGGTTAATTGGTCCCAAAATGTCTATTTCCCATTTATCAAATGCTTGTAATGTCACTTGCAGTCATAATGGCATCTTGTCCCTTCTGTTGGGTTTGCCTTCCCTTTGACAAACATCGCATCTCTGACAGTACTCTTTCAAGTCTCTGTGGATTTTTGGCCACCATAATCCTTCACGGAGTACCTTCTGCGTGGTAGCGTTTCCTGCATAATGCTCTCCTATCATTCCCTCATGGGATTCTACTAAAATTATTTTTCATTTTTTCTCTAACACATACCTTCGCAAGATGATATCTGCACCCATCTTGTATATATGTCCTGCGATCAGTTGATATCCAGTTGCGTGGATTACTAGGTTCTTCTTCTGCGCATTAGTATATTCTTGTGGCACAGTACCTGTTCTCAAGTACTGGATGATCTCTGCAAAGTATTCATCAACAATCTATACTGAGAATAATTATGCATCCAGAAAGTTGTCTTCTAAGTTCGTGGGTTCTTCTCCATTTGTGACCCATGATAGGTGGTCATGTCCTACATTCAATTTTCCTGGTTTGACTATTACTTCAAAGTCAAATTCTTGAAATAACAATAATCATCGACAGATTATCCTCCCCAACAATAGCTTTTTGACTAGGTATTTTAGGGTTGAGTGATCTATAAACATCTTAAAATGTTTTTCCAATAGGTAATGTATGAACTTCTGTAGTGCGTAAACCATAGTTAGGCCTTCTCTTTCCGTCATGTTATAATTTTGTTCTGAGTCTGATATTTTTCTTCTTGTGAACGGTATCGGGTGATCCAAGTCTCCTGCTCCTGGTTGCACTAAGATAGCTCCAAGTGATATCGCTAATGCATCTACATGCACATGGAATGTATTTTCCCAGTCTGGAAATACTAATATTGGTGCAGGAACCATATTTTCCTTCAAAGTGTCCAGACCATGTTGACACGCATCGTTCCATTGATATTTTGTATCTTTCCTTAGCAACTTTTCCATTGGTGTTGTGATCTACGCATAACCTTTGATGAATTTTCTGTAGTATCTTGTGTGGCCTAATGTTTCTCTTAGTTGGCGGACTGTTTTTGGTATTGGTAATTTAACAATGATTGTGATCTTTACCGGATCCACTAGTAAGCCTTGTTTGCATACTATGTGGCCCAATAGTATCCCAAACGGTGTTCCAAATATGAATTTATTGATATTCAGTGATATCTGGCACTGTCTACATCATTCCAACATTAGTCATAACACTTCCACATGGTGTTTCAACAGACTGTAAACTATCCAATCATCCAGATATACTTCGAGAAACTGATGGATGAATTCCTTAAATGCTGCGATGACCACTCTAGAGAATATGGCGGGTTCATTCTTTAGTCCAAACGACATGACTGTGTACTGATAAGATCCTCATTCTGTTGCAAACGTGGTCTTGTGTCTATCCTCATGTGCTATCTTAATCTGATGGTAGCCTGAGAATCCATCAGTGAATGAGTAAGCTTTGTGTCCCCCCACATTCTCTAATACTTCATCCGTAAATAGTGTAGGGAATGGGTCGTGTAGGAATGAATCATTCAACTTCCTCAATTCGATGCATATCCTTATCCCTCTTCCTTGTTTCTTGTTCTGTACTACCATCGAGATTATCCATTTGGATTCCTCAACTAGTTCAATGATGTCGGCTTCGAGAATCCTATTGATCTCATCTTTAACTTTTTGTTCATATATGGGGTTTAGTCTATAAGTTCGTTGTTTAATAGGTCTCGTGTCGGATCTGAGTGGTATATTCATTTCTCCTAATTCTTCGGCTATACCCTTCATCTCTGTAAATGTTGTGGGAAAAAGGTCACTATATTCGTGCAACAATTTTGTGATGCTTTCTAAGGTCTGCTCATCCCAGTAATATCCAATGCTGGCTATTTTGGGCTACTCGGAGGTTCCGATGTTAACCTTCTTTATCTTGATTGGCGCGGAAATGACTTTTAATTCTATGGGTGGCCTTCCACATCTCTTTCACGTTTGACTTCTTCAATCTGAATATTGTGTGGGTCATCTTCATCTAGTGCTTCCTCCTGTACATGGTAACATGACAATAGTTCCTTGATTGTCTTCTTATTCTGCTTTTGCTCTTCTGTACTAAGTTCCATTTCCATTTCTTCAATGAATATGATTCCTTTGATCTCTTTTAGGGCCGCATCTATGTTGGGGTTCTCATTTTCGAATGAGAAAGTGATGGTAAAGTTTTGTAGCAATGTCGTCCATGTTGTAGTTCCTTTGCGCAATTCCTGGTTTGTATACTAGTTCGTTGGTATGCCCTCTAAAGTGTAATTGAAGTGGTGAGGCCATTCCTCTGGTGGTGTCATTCTCCACATCATTTTTCACTCCTCCAAGTGTTTTCTTGGTTTCCTTAGTCCTTCATATTTCCACTATTTGTTATCTATCTGTTCTTCTCTGAACCATATGCACAGTAATCACTTACATTGATACCAGTCTGTGATAGTCTCCTTATGTGTGCCTCACCATCTTGCAGGTGTGGCCTTGAGTGCTTAATCCAATGCTAGTAGCCTATGGTTCTCTAATACTTCATCTTCATATTGTGTTAATAATGTTTGCAAATCATTTAGTTCGTGGAAACTAGGTGGTTCTCTGATTTCTATGCCTATCCACCATACTGTGCAGTTTATTCTTGCACATCTTCTCGTGGATACTTCGTGTAGTCTCTGCTGCCAGTTTTCTAACCCAGTGTCTGAGTCTGTTGCACATGAAGTAATGCTCTGCCAACTGATTACCCCATATGCAGTTGGGTTTACATAATCCTCGTCGTGCGCAATTGTTCTATACAACTGGTTGATCTCCTCTAAGTCTAGGCAAGTGGGTTCTATGAACATCTCCCCTTCTGATGGATCTAGTGGTGTTATGACCCTGTAATCTCCAGATTCAAATGCCATTTTCCTTGTTTTCAAGTTAATTATGGCCTGGTTTTCAAATGCCCAATCCAGACCGAGTAGTTTCGGGTACGGTGTTGTGCCATATACTATTTCGATGACTTCAAAGTCTACTTTAGTGCGCACTCCATCAAGATCTACTTTTACTTGGACATTTGAGTATCCCAATGTTGGCTCTCCCATGCATTTCCAGGTCTTCTTGGGTAGCACATTCACTTCGGATCCTAAGTCTAGTATAATGTCTCCCATATTGAAATCCCTAATGTTATAATTTATTCTAAATTCCCTACTTCTTCTTCTTCAGGTGTGTAGGTGATTGACGATTTTTGGTTCTAGCTTTTCTTCTGTCTCACTAACACATTTATCTAGTATGTTTTGCAATATTTTAACAGATGAAGGATCCCTTAATACTTTTACACGTGATTGAAAAAAACCTTTGATTGTACTTACTTGTCCCTTGAGTTGCATTTTGTTGGTATGATCCAGCGATGGTGGCATCTCATATTCTGAGACTTCCTTGACTGGTTGCGTAGTTGAAGTTGACATTGTGTCCTCCTTCTAAAATTCTTATCTGGATTCCCTAAAATTCTCCTTTTCTTTAAGCGTGTCGAACTGCTTCTTGGGGTCGGTGTTCTTCTTTATCCATTGGTTCTATGCTGGTTCCTGTCGAACTACATCATTTCTTATTTTCGTTCCTCCACGAGTGACTATGTTGATGTTTCATCCGTCGTCCCTTGCTTCGGCTAAAATCCACTGAACATTATGATTGTTTTGGTTCCTCTTTTCTTGAATATTTACTAGTAGTGTCAGACATTCCTCTGTATCATGTTCTGATGCGCGACAATACATACAAGTTGTTGGCGGTAGTGGGAATTCCCATGCGTAATGTCCAAGTTGTTGATAATTGTGACATGTGACTGGTCCTCTACCACGTCTGAAGCCTCCTCTAGCTCGTCCTGCTCCTCTATAGCCTGCATAATCACCTCTCGATGCGTTATACTGTGGTGCCTAATTACACTGTGCGATATTGTATTGGGGTTGTGTTGGGTTGTACTGCGGTTGTACGTTATTGTAGGGTTGTTGCGCAGTATTATACTACTGCTGCAGAGTGTTGTATGGAAAAGGGGCTTGGTTGAACTAGGGCATTTCTTTCCCAGTCATCATTTCGGCATGTATTCTATATGCATTTGATGTTCTTTCCCGCATCATCTCCATATTTCTGCAATATTTGTCGCCATGGCCCACTAACTTACAAAAGGTGAAATATGAATTCTTTGGAATTGTCTAGTATTTCTGCATCATCGTGCAGTGGTAAGGGTCGTGACTCGGTTTCTTTCATATTTCGCACCATAATCCTCCCTGTGGTAACGGGTTTGGAATACATGTCGCCATATACTGTGCGAATGTTAGGCATTCGTTCTACATGTGGTACACCAAACGACTTCTCGTTTGTCCTTGTTCTTATTCTAGTTCAACTGAAATGTTAGATTCTTTAAATCCTCCTTCAATTCCTCAATAGTTGGGTCTGTCTGTTGGTACTGGTTCTCTTCCAGTTGCAAGGCTTCCTGCAGAGCCTCTGCCTGCGTCTGAAACTTCTATTGTCGTAAGGGATATTTTAGATGTGGGAGTAGTGAGTTGACAAACAGGTGCCAGTGTTGCATCTCAGTCATAAGATATTTTAGTTTTCCCTCCAATCACTTGAATCTCTGATCAATCTCCCATACAGATTCTCCTGATTTCTGTCTTATCTCGATCATCTCGTTCATGTACCGATCCTCTAAGATTGGCTTCTGGAACTCATTAATCGGTATCTTCTTAATGTCTGTCAGTTTCCTTGTCGTCCCAAGGGCACTGTTTGTGTCTAGACTCATGTACCAGTCTAGTGCGCAGTCTCTTAGTGTGATCGCTAACTGCGGGATTTTGGTATCTTCATCAGCGATCTGTTTTGCCTCCTAGATCTTTTCACAAATGAACAAGTGCTTCTCAGGATCTTTTGTTGCTTCTCCTTGAAATTCTGGTAATATGATAGTGGTATCATGTCCTACCATTCTAAATACTGAACTGCTACCTCTGTCACGCAATCTAGATACTTGACTAATACTACCTGAACTGGCTCCTCCAATTGTTGATCCTACGGTAGATGTACTTCTTATTGTCGAACTTCCTTCGAACTTCGGTTGTCTAAACAGTGGTGTTCTCTTTGGTGTATTAGTCACACATGGGTTTATGGGTTCCACATTGACATTAATATGGATAGGATGGTTGCCTTATCCTCCTATTTTTGGGCCTCTTGTTTTCCTCTAATAAGTTGCATGAAGGACTTCCTCAATCTGCTCCATAGCCCAAAGATCCTCTACCTCTTCCTCATCACTCTCCAATCCTTCCCTCACGGCTACGAATCTCTTCTTGGTATTCACCTTATATTTTTAGGGTACTCTGTTATGCGTCATTCCTGATGACGACAAGATCCACTTAAGTTGGTCATCATCCATAAATATTGGGTCCAATAGGTCCTCCTCCTTCTTTTATTTATCCTCACCTTCTTCCATTTATCCTCTCTCTGTCAGTGCTTCCCCCCCTTCCCCCATGCACATAGGGAAGTCTAGCTATCTAATTCCAATGTCATTACACCTTTGTTATATAGCAATATTTTAATAGAAATATACAGTGATTGAATGTACCTTCCTTGAGGTCCACGTAGAAATTCTTGTTCTGCTGCGATGTATGACTTCGTGGTGTTGACTGAAAACTCTGTGATGAAGCCTGCCACAATACTGTTAAGCCAAAAGTCAACTGCACGAGTGAATTTGTTGTTCACCTACTGTAAATGCTCAACCTATACTGGGGTCCAATCTAGCTGTCAGATACAGTTCGTCACGTGGTTATATTTCAACCTTAGTATCCACTCTTGCAGTAGGTGGGGAAAATCACAGAAAAAGACTTCGTGTAAATCCGTAAACACATATTTATCCAAATATTTTTGAGGTGTGATGCTAGGGTTTCTATTGTTTTTATGGGCAAACTCTAGCTCTTTGGTTCTCAACCAGCATTTGATTTCTTCTTTTGTGGGGTTCCAAGGTCTCAACATTCCCTTCTAGTGGCTCAGAGGTCTTCTTGTTTCACTCATTGTTTCCTCTTGCACTCTATCTCATCTACTCAGTCCTCTCCTGTTCCTCTTAACACGGCAACTGAACCATTTGTTGGTTTTAACTACTCTCCTCTACTATCTGATTTGTTGACCCAAGGTTCATATCTTTTAGGTTACCAACAAAGCCTCTAAAACTATCGGCCCCCTTGGTAAACTAGAAGGAAACACAGTACACATAATGCACTACACAGTCTCACCTGAGATAGCTTTAAATGGGTGGTTGTAAGACTCAGGTTTTTACAGCCTAGGATTGAGTATGAGATAGGGGTTTGTTAACCAGATCCATGCACTATGAACTATGAAGGTAATCTACCTATTCCTCACGGGTACATATTTCCATTACACAGGTTACTTCCCGAGCAGCGTATTTGTGTTCCATAATAATGTATTAACTCATTTATTAAGGATAACAATAACTGTTGAAAGAAAGTAAAGAGATGCATACATTCATCACATTACATAGTTATTACCGTGGTTTACCCCCTCCTGGGCTACGTCCACAAAGATTTGTCTCTTGGCTCTTTTATTATGGTAGTTCTGCATTTACGGCACCATGCGCTTACAATTCCCCTTTTATGGGTAAGATCTATATGAGGCGAATTAGATTGCACCAGGCTCTACATCCTGTGAACTAATCCTCAGATCTACCTTATCTCCTCCATTCTAGCTCAACAGCTTACAAAAATGGTACATAACAGTATTTCATATTGCCTCCATTCATGTATTACTCTAATGGAATGTTATAAGAACCCAAACCCTTACAAAACAATAAACTTACTGTAAAAATGTCAACCTAATATATAAACTTCAATCAACCAACCTCTATATGATACCTGCGTATCTATATTTATACATTTCGGGCTCTTCAGCCTTCTTACCAAAAATTACCAAAACCCTAACCCTACCAATGTTAGGTCTTCCTTCCATGCACGTGTGTTTTTATTCCTCCATTTGTCTCTTTCCTTGTGCACACTTTCTTGCATGCATGCGTGTTGTTCTTTCTCCAGCTGTTACTTCCATTTCTGCACTCTTTATTTCCCACGATCGTCCTTCTTTCCACTTTGGCTTGGTGCCAACATTGTCGCACCTTGCTCTATGCTTGGGTTGCGACGATACTTGATCATCGCATGTTGCACCAAGCTATACTACAACGTCATCATAGGATTCCTATGCATAGGATGTGACGATGCTTAAACAAGAGGAAAAGTGAAATTCACGAAGTTTATAGAAGGGAATCTTCTAGAATATGAGGTGGCCTCTGATCAGTTTGGATGTTACTCACTTCTATGATTTAGTGGGATCATCCTAATCTCCTCATCCATCCCTCTTTCACCCTATATAAAGAGGGATCTCTTATTGAAAATGATAAGGCTTGCTTATGCATGAAGAATTCTTCTATAGATTATACTGGAGATAGCTTTGCTTTAACTCTCTAATTCAGGTTGTGGATCTTCTTCATCAAAGGCATTGGAGCAAAGGTGTGTGTGTTGGAGCAAAGAGCCTTTGGAAGGGACCTTGCAACATCAAGGCATGGGTTGTATTCTCCACTTTCCTTTAATATAATGCAGTAATACATTTCTTCCCTACAAAAGTGTCTTTAGTTTTATTGTAGAACTCCTTGATCTTATGCATAGAATTCATTGGAATATATATATATATATATATAGAGAGAGAGAGAGAGAGAGAGAGAGATATTTGTTCTCTCTCTCTTTTTGTTTGTGCTTCTTAAATAGGTTCACCATCCCACAAATCCAAATATGGAGTGAAAAGGATAACACTAGCGAGGATCAATCATCATTTAAAAGGTGTTTCATTTGTTCCTCTCTGAACTAGTTTATATGACAATGAAGTCTAAGGTGAAGTTTGTATTCTGCCTTGTTTTGTTCTAGCTTCTTGTTGAAGTAAGGGAGATTAGTTTGTGTCCGCACTTACCGATTTATCCGATAAAAATCACCAACCTCCAGAACAAAGGACATAGAAATGCTGGGAAACCTCAATACAACCAGTCCAAGCTGCAATAAAAGAAGGACAATGGGAATACGAAGAAAGATACCAGGAAGTGGTGTGACTTCCATAAGATCCCCTGGCATAACATTATTGATTTTTGCTCAAAGAATTAATTGGTGGTTTAGGTAAAATCCTTTGAATCAGATGTGGGTTCCGACTCTGAGTCAGAACCAGAAAAGGGGAGATGGATCATTAACGCAAAACCCAGTGCCACCATTTCTACCACCAAGATATAGCTTGGTGAACCTAATGAGCCATAGGAAGGCGAGCACCTCTTTCATTCACAGATGTGGGTGAAAGGAAATCCACTGCACTTCATCGTTGATAACAATATCCAAAATATCCTCATATCAGTAGAGGTCATCAAGTGGCTAGCCCTACTGACAATGTCACACCCACATCCCTACACCATCGGATAGCTCTGCCAAGGAAGCGATCTTTGTGTCAGCCAACAGTGTCGCATATCATATGGCATCAAGTCGTTCAAAGATGAGGTATTGTGTGATGTTTCTCCCCTTGAAGTTTGTGATCTTCTTTTGCACCAACCTTATTTATGGAAACGTCATGATGTATATGAGTCTATGCCTCACAGTGTTATCATTACTTTGGATAGTAAATTGTACAGGATACTCGAGGTAGTCCCACCTAGTGTTATTTCCTTGATCTTTGACAAGCAATGCAAGAAGGTCATTTCTCAGACTGAGAGGTTTTTCTTCTTCTTCATTCACTCTCAGAGTGAGTGAAAGGTTGTAGCCACATTGTTGGGACAGGGGCAAACCCAGGGTTCAATGCTACAACAGTGCACCAACAAAACCCTAACTATCGGCCCTTTTGGAAACACCTGCAAAGAAGATGAAGTCTCACCCGAGGTAGAGGTAGGGGTGGTTGTAGGATTCGGATTTCTGCAACCTTAGCTAGGACATAGATCTATGATTGTAACACCTTAACAGAGAACTTAGCAATTATGATTCATCAATATTCAGTCTTAGTTTACAGCGCAACTAAACCCTAACAAAAGATTAGTGTTGTATTCACATAGATTCAATAGACTCAATCACTAAGCATACCAACAAAGATCAGAGCTAGCATTCATTCACATTATTCAACACTAAGCTATCATATCAGATTCATCTATCATCTAACATCGCACTAAGCATTGAATCACATAAACCAAAGAACAACTAAGAAGCATAAAGCATTCACAACACTGGATATACGTGCTTCACCCCCACCCTAGGGCTACGTCCACCAACTCTTCGTCTTCTTTATTATATTTGGTAAATCTTCTTACATGCACAAAGTGTCAAATTATACTCTGCTGAGGACAGGAGACACTAGTACATATGACCAAATTTGCGACGGTTTTTCGTTGATATTTCCACACATATTCGTCGCAATTTCCATGAAATCCGAGTTTTTTTTTCGTCGGAATAATTTCGTCGCTCGATCGACGATCCAGGTGTGCATGGAAACATCGATGAAATTATCTCTCCACATGTCACCACAGTCAAGTTTGGTTAACCCTTTGCATCGTCGCAATTATGACGAAATATCGTCACAAGTACAATGAACAACCGTGGCAATTACGACGAAATCTCATCGCAATTGTGACAAAAAATTTTGACAAGTCAAAAACTTCCGACACAGATGTTGTATGTGCGACGAAAAACCATGGCAACTTGCGACGAATACCCATGGAAATAGCGACGACATTGATTCATCAAGACCAAAGTTATGACGAATATGTTGTATGTGCGACAAAAAACTATGGCAACTTGCGACGAAAGTTCGTCGCTATTTCCACGGTGGTCAAAATGCAATTTTTTTCCGACGAACTATCGTCGATATTGCGACGATGGCATTAAGTTTTTAAAAAAAAATTACACGAGATATGGTATTACCATATTACATTGTAATATGGTATACCATATTACAATGTAATATGGCATTACCATATTACAATGTAATATGGCATTACCATATTACAATTCCATATTAACCCACAATGTAATATGGTAATGCCATATTAACCCATAATTAATTGCAAGCCAAGATGAAGAAATATGAGATTGGAAAACAATTATTGTTTTGTATGGATTTTGTAGTTAGAGGATGTGAATTTTGTATTGACCTAAGAGATATAAAATTCATTGTAAATTGGTTGATCCGAGATAATTTAATTGAACCAAGGTAATTCATGGGGTTAGCAAATTATTTAGGAATGAAATGTCTCTTCAATGCACATTAGAAAAGGCAAGTATAACCTTTCAATTCATTTCAATTGAAAACCAAGTAACTAAAGCTTTGACATGAAAGAATTGTAATTCATCAATATTAAATCTAATGAAACTTGCAATTTCATTTGAAATCAAAGGAAATTTTGCATGATACATAATGGCAGAACCTTTGATACAAAGAAGGAGTTGGTAACATAACACTTGAAACTTTTGTTGGTGCAATCATAATATACCCCAAATAAGATAAGGAATTGTACATCATAGTTTAGGCATTGAAGTATGGTAAATATATACATTCGTTTAGGCATTGAAGTATGATAAATATATACATTCGTTTAGGCATTGAAGTATCCTGCAACATTTTGAAGTATAGGCATTGAAGTATCCTGCAACATTTTGATTCGGTAATCAAGATGTATGATAAATATATACAAAACCACATGGTTAATTTCCTTTAAGACCTCTTTTTTTTTATTTGACCATAGCTCTAAAGTTAAACTCTTATGTACTTGAAGAATATAAGGGATTACCTACATCTAGCTCAAAATTTGGCAAATGGTTAAAACCTTACAAAACTTGTATATATATGCAAGTCTCGCATCTTTTAGATGATTGTAGGCTTGAAGGGGGATTAAAGTATAAATTTCATAATTTTGTTGTTAAGAAAGGAGAGCCAAGAATAAGCTCATGTGGGAAGCTTGAAGTTGTAAAGTCGATATACATTTTAGAGTAAACAAGACTAAATAATATGGTAGTTTTTATACCATGTTGAAACATGAAAACAAGATGTAATTATTTTCTTCACTCATGTAAAGGTGCATTTTGGAATATCTACATTTATCATGTGTAGTAGATATAATAGATTCTCAAGATACCTAGATCCACACTCTAGATGATAATGGATATAAGTTGAAGATAATTCCATCCTTTATTTACATTTGCATGGGTATCCCAAGGATATAAAATGATAATCTAGACATTTTGGATAAGAATGAATAAATACTATTTGCTTGAATTGGTCACCATATATGGGAAAATATTCCAATGTTTATGTGGATCATTTGAAGTTGTCTATGCCATCCTCATTAGAAGGAGAATTTAATGAAGAGACATTGAGTCCCAAAGTTGATAGGGATCATCAACT